>JAYMFT010057207.1:0-15044 GCA_038088735.1 Panulirus argus | reverse complement strand
AACATATATATATATATATATATATATATATATATATATATATATATATATATATATATATTTACTCATCTTTAGTCCCATTGATATGACAGTATCGTGACATTATTTCTTGAGTGTGTAAACTTTTTTTCCACATTTGGTTTAGAAGAGACTCGACCAGTGATGCTTTATCTAGCATGCATAGTGGTAAGCTTTACTACAGCAGATACTTAACAGACTGGTAATTGTCCTGTATTTAGAAAGTAAAATGCTTTAGTTTAGTTCAGACAATATAGCTAATGGAATTTATTCCACATGATGTGAATCTAAATACAGAAATGTAGTCTGACGTAAAGGCTTCGTCTCGCGTCGTCCATTTCACTTGTATTGCGTGTTGTACTGAGTGTGTTTATTTCTTCTCTTTGTGTGGAGGTCTCAGTCCCGGACGGATGAGGAAAGATGAATGGCAATAAGAGAATTTTCGCGAAGGTGGAAAATCTACATTATGAAAAGGGAAATGCTGTAACTGTTGGGGAAAACGCCATTTGTAACAAGGAAATAAGAGACTACGAAAAACAGTGCGAAGATATTAAGCTAGAATGAGGAAGATAGAAAGTAATGTAGGTTGAAGATATTTAGACTAATCGGGCAGCCTAACTTAATGAGAAAAAGTAACAGATCAACAATTCTGGCATGGAGGGCGTAAGATGGTTTCGAGCAACATTCTAATACTCACAGGTCAGGACAGCAGCACTGCCGTGAGCGGTTAAGGATCTGTAGTATCAAGGACTTGTTTCCCATCTATCATAAACGCTGTATTTTATATCTGGAGTTTATACCTTGATAAAGGTATATTTTTCTTTACGATTCTTGAATTAGTTGTTGGTAAGAAACGGAAAGTGAGTGACAGGCTCTTAAAAGGTTCTCACAGCACAAAGAGGGGATCTGAGTGACTCAGGCAAACACAAGGCTCTGTACAGGTCCCCACCATACAGTCGAGTGGTAATAAATGCCTCAGACTGGAAACAATATGTCAGACAACTTAAACCCAGTTATGAGTGGATGTCAGTTAGATACAGCTTGGAATCTCAGTGTGTTTTTAGCCCAGCTGTCAGCTGTCAAACTGAACGGTTCTCCTCACACTTACGAACCCAGTGTTGACTCGGAGGTTTATCGATACTGAAATGGTGACAGCAGTTGATGGACAGGCGCCGTGGGCCATGACGCCCTTGTCAGTGTATTGCTGGTAGGTTGGTGCTTGCTCTGTGATGGAAGGTTGATTTCTACTTTTCATGAATGACATTCATTTGGATGTGTCTGGTGTCCGAATGGTGTCTGCTGGACACACTGTAGCAAAAAGACGGGCATTTTCTTTATCTAAGGTAATCTTTTATCATTGTGAGATAAAGTTGTCTGATGATATTATGATGATTAACGTAGAATGAACATATAGAAGGCTATAGAAACAGATGAATAAGGACATACAAATATACATACATGAACAGAGAGACAGTGTGAGGAAGAAAGAAAGAATGAGTGTGTGTGACTAAATGTGAAATATAAAATGGAAGGGAAACATAACGCAGTAGACAATAAATCTACAAATCATTCATACAAAAAGCAAATAACAGAAAAACTTATAGCCATCTGCATTTTCTGGCAGTGACGTAAAATGAGTATTAGCAGGATTTAGAAGCTGTAACGTGATGATATATGGAACTGAAGGTTGAAGTACTGTACTAAAAGTAATCTTCTTGCCATTAACTGTGTAGAGAGATAGGTAACCTGAGTCATGGTCCAGCCTACAGCTCACCTCCCCAGTAGTATGATGTGACTCATGACATGTATTTGTACCTTCCTCAGAGACACACCATCTACCCGTTCCTAATTCTTGTCCGCTATTACACAAACATTCCATTCATTTATTCCAGTACACAAACTCCCATCCTACCTGTCCCTAACTCGAGTCGCCCATCATACCTATTTTTCGCCCAATGTGACGAGTACTTGCTTTTTAAACTTACACTCTATCGTACATTGTTCTTGACATAAACACAGTTTCCATTTTACACTGAATTCATTACAAAGACAATCTTCTTCTTACGCCTACCTCAAAGCAAACACAGTCGTCATCTTACACTTTCCTGAACACACACACAACCCACATTCTACACTGTCTTCAACATAAACACAACTCCTAATTTACACTGTCCTCGACACAAACACAAACTCCATTTTACACTGTCCTCAACACAATTACAACTTCCAGCTTACATTATCCTCAACACTAATACAACCATATCTTAAAGTTTCGTCAACACAGACACAATCACCATCTTCCACTGACCTCAACACATAAATCCCTCCCTAAAATGTCCTCAACACAAACGCAGCCTCCATCTTACACTGCCATCAGCACAAACGCAACCTTCATATTAGATTCTCCTTAACACAAACATAACTCCCATTTTTTACACTGCTCTCAGCAAAAACATAAACCCAAACTTTACACCGTACTCAGCGCAAACACAACCTCTATCTTACGCTGTCCTCGACACAGACAAAGTCACTTACATATCCTGACATATACAGAAACATCTCCTCCAACATTTTCTGTCCCTTACAAAAAGATTTATTACTCCTTTTCTTCCGTTCCATATATTTTCATTGATCTATTTTGTTCCTTAAAAAAGATCAAAAAAGGTATTTCTATTATTTACCGAGCATTCTTTTTATCATCAAGAGTGAGATGAATGTAGGCAGAGCAAAGGGGAACTGTTAAAAGTTGTATTAACACTGTTAACTAATCAAGTGGTTGCCAGGTTAAATTGGCTTTAAAAGCGAAAGAAAAAGTGACAAGCGTGAGTTTCCCCACAAAGCCCTGGCCTGTCGGACGGAAGGAGTCGATGCTGATGGAACCTCTGGATAAAAGCCCCTTGGGTGGAAGGTTGAGACCCCGTCCATGGCAAACTGACACTGGAACACACATGACCCAGCCCTAGGCATATGCTACCTATATTCGTCATAACCTGTCCCAGCAACACCCTATTTACACTCGGTATCACCTAACCTGATATGACCAAAATTTATCCTTCAACCTCTCTACCCTCTCGTCTCCCTCCTCTTCGCTCAGGTCGTCATCAACCAGCCTGATATCAACATCAAGATTACGCATATCGCTCCTCCCTCTCCATTGATCCTCCTCTCCTTGGCCGTCACCAGCCGGCCTGATATTAACATGTAAGCCAAGTGCGCTACGGTGAAATGAAATCCTCGGTGGTTGGAATGTCAATGTTGGCGACGATATTGGCGATGCTGTCTGTTCTGCTGGAGGTCTTGGTCGTGGAACTGGAGTCCGTCTGTCGTGTGGCAGGAGGACCTCTGGTGCACGTCTTGTAAGGCGAGAGAGAGAGAGAGAGAGAGAGAGAGAACATTATTGCTTTAGTTTCTCCCATCAGCTATACTGTCATTTCTTCTTTATTTTATTCCTCTTTATTTCACCTTATTTTCTCTCCTTCCCTCCAACATCCCTGTTCATTCTCTTCATCATCTCATAACTTTTCTCTTCTTCCTTCAGCATCGCATTATAATCTAATTCCCTGTTCTTCAAATATTTCCTATATCCCTTTTTTTCATGGTTTAATGGAAGGAAAGCTCCCCTATAATCATGGCAGTTATTAGAATCATTTCCTATCCTTAGCCTCAATGTTTCCATACCCTGAATTGAATTCCAGGCATTCTGTCTTCTCTCTGTATCTCACAGTCCATTAGTCCTGTTTAAGTCTTCTTTTTCTTCCATTCCTCATGACATTTTCTCGTAGGCATAGGTCGTTGTCTTGTTCTCAAAGTTCTCCTTACTTCATAAAAGCGTAGTTCCACCCCTTCCAGCAGTGGTCTATATGGTCTCCCAAAAGACATCCACTCGCTAGATATTTACACGGATTCAACCATGGTGGCATAGGTGTGTTTATAAATGAACAGACAAATATATATTTAAACAATTAGAGGTTTATTGGATGTAGGCAGCCATTTGGCTGAGAATGCACAGTAGAGGTAGTACAGATACTACAGAACTGTGGAGGTGGGGGAGGGATGCTATTTGTTAATTAATTGATCGTACAAGAGCTTAAGATTTGGATGAGCTGGATATTTCCACACTCTGGATAAGCATATGTTTGAGTTACATTTAGATAGCCAGGATGGCAGATACATAGGGATGATTACAGAGTCAATGGTATGTTTTATACATTATGAACTTCACTAAACATTAAGTGATGAATAGTTAAAGTAATACAGCGATTGACATGCAACATAGCCTAACTAACAAAAAACTGAGCTGTTCATTTGTATAGTTACACACTTGTTCATGGACTGTTTGTGTAATTCACAATGGCATATTGAGGTCAAGTCTGTACGAGCTCTGACTGGAACAAGTCGACTGTGGTGACGAACGGTGGTCCGTGGTGGAGGAACGTGAGGGGGCTGTGGACGGAAATGCGTCAGCAGTTTATTGCTAAACTGCCGTATGAGCTGCCGGCGTTGGTCTGAGGAGGTGGACAGGCTTTGTGAGATGAGGGCCTCTTGGTCGGTGGCGTGAGAGGGATCTAGGACGATTCTACATGCCCTTTTATGCACGCTTTCCAGCTGGTCTCTCTGTGTAGTTGTCAGTGAGGAGGACCAGACTGGGAACGCGTAGGTGCGCTTATGTAGAATGAAGATGGTATAGACATTCCTGAGCTCCACTGGTAGGACCTCTAGTTATTTCTGTCAGCGAAAAAAAAGATGCAGACGGCGTAAGGAAGATTTGGTGATAGTGATGAACTTACTCCTCTAGTTTCAACCGTTGTGTATTGTGACACCAAAAGAAATTTGAAGTCTCTGACTATCCGGAGGATGTCAGGCCGAGCGTGATGTTGGGAGACAGGATATTGTCTGCTCTCAGGTTAATGTGCATCACCACAGTCTTGGTGTAGTTCATGGTTGTCGATGATGCGCTGATGTCAAAGGAGGAGTCGCTTACGTACTTTCAGCGGTAGTTTGTGTCCTTCAGGGCATCAATGATAAGGTTGCCTTTGGTATACCGCATATCGTGGGTAGTGATGTCGATGTGGCTCCCTTAAAAGTGGATGGTTTGGTATTGCCCGATCAGAAGGTCCACTAAGCACGAGACGAGACACCCAAGTAGTCTCAGGTCGATGGCTTTCTTTACGATGATGTTATGGTTTACCAAATCGAAGGCCTTTGTGAAGTCTATGAAACTGAGTGCCGCCAAAGGTCTTCCGTTTATCCAAGGTGCGGTAAACAAAGTCTAGGAGGCTGACAAGGCAGTGAGTGGTGGAAGAAAACTTCATGTTTCCAAACTGCCGAGGGTCTGCTGAACCCGCAGTGTCAGCGTAGGCCCAGTCAAACACTAAACTTTCACAAATTAGACTGGGGTTGGAGTGACTGCAACAGGTCGTAAGCTGTTAAGAGACTCTGGGTTGGTAGAATTGGGTAGTGGAGTGATACAAACTGTCTTCCATGCTGTAAGGCATTTAGTTTGTTTGAGTGAAGTATTTATTATAGCGGGTTAGTGGTGTAGCTAATTCATGGGAGAATTCCTTCCATAGTTTCACTGGAAGATCAATGGGTGTGGTTGAGAGCTTGATTTTAAGGCGGTGAAGGCGCTTAGTTACTTGATATTCTTCTATTGTGTTCGGGGGAGACGGAGTTGGTAGGTATGCTGGGAGGGAGCTGATGTCGAGTTGTGGTAATCGTTGGGAAAAATTGGAAAAGTGGTTGTTGATTTGGTGTGCGGCCTCCTCACTGCTAAGTTGGTCTACACACGGGAAAGGAGAGAACCATCGCTCGACACAGCCACTTGGCTCTTACATTCTTTCGTACCACTGTCCGATGTTGGCCTGCTTTAAATGCTCCACCTTGTGAGGGTAATAGGTCTTCCTCTCGGCTCGTACTTCGCGTTGCACTACATTGTGAAGGTGCTTGTAGAGGTCGTTGCTGCGCTTGATGAACGTTCGACCGAAATGTCGCTTTGCTGAGCCAGAAAGTGGCCGATACGTTTTGGTGTGAGTGTGTGTGTGTGTGCGTGTGACTACCTAATTATCTACTGTGATCACCTATATCTACTTTTTGTGGGGGGTTTCTCACACCATTGGGGCTCAATCTTTACATCATTCTCAAACTATCGAACCACCTTTTGAGCCTTGTTATGCTGTTCACGGGCACCACATCCTCGTTCAGTTTATTCCAGTCATCCACCACTCTTACACTCTGATAGGATCATCCCGAGTAGAGCCTAACCAATCCTTGTGGTGTATATTCATATTGTCAGCATAGTAACGACATCAGTGTGTAGATGTGAGGAGTGAGCAATGCTTTATGACAGGAAAACAAGTAGTCGAAGAGTCATGCATAGTTTGAGCAATAAAGGGTAAGGAAATTCTAAGCCAGGAGGCTCAAAGTCAACGAGTTCTTGAATTACAGTGGAAGCAAAAGCCATCCTTGGAGTGGAAACGTTGGTATATATTGACGTTAGAGATCTGACTGTGTCTACTAGAGGAGAAGGAGCCTCGAACAGGTGAGTTTCAGAGAAGACCAGGAGGAGGAAGTGGAGAGTTAGTGTCGGGAGCTCATACTGGTAGGAAGCGTCTCTCTGTGCCCAGTTGACAGGTCAAGTGAGGTCACTGCCCAGCCGCAAAGCCAACAAAAAGACGGGGCATAGCCATCAGTAAGTGCTTCTTTTACAGATAAGTGTTCCTTCACTTCTATTTACAGTTACTTACCTATCAGTTTCCTTCCTTCTGTTAGCATTGAAATGCAAGAGGGAGTGTGTGTGTGTGTGTGTGTGTGTGTGTGTGTGTGTGTGTTGGGGGGGGGGGGAATCCAGCCCCGTCCTCCACGCTCCCACCCCCTTTAGTCGCTTTCTACGACACGCAGGGGATACGGAGGTAGATTTCTTTCTCCCTTACCCTAGGGATAAGGTTTGTGTGCCCTATTTGTGGATGGGAAGCTGTGGTTTCGGTGCATTACACATGACGACTAGAGAATGGATGCGAGAGGATGAGGCCTTTTCTTCGTCTGTTCCTAGTTCTACCTCATTAACGCGGGAAACGACGATCAAGTGTGTGTGTGTGTGTGTGTGTGTGTGTGTGTGTTTGGGGGGGGGGGGAGGGGGGGTTATATCGGTGTAATTCTTCATTACAATGCCACCGTCTACTCGCAACCCATGTACGTCGTGTGGTCGGTGTTGTATTAAGGATTTCATAGTAGCGGGACCAAACGGAGCGAACAAATGTTATTTGTTCTGCTTAATGAAACGTAGTAATCTTTATGATAATATTAGACGAAGTGATTTGAGTGAAATTCAGGCAGCGCCCAAAGCCTTAACTGCGGATTTAATACCTAGGGACGAGATGCGGCGTTCGAAAACGGGTTGTCATGACTTCACGCTGACTAACACTCCCTAGCGCCTGCTCCACCCAGCCCCTTTCCTCACCATCCTGGTCCACCCCTCCCCCGTTCACACCGTCACCCACCCCTGCCATAGAGATAGAGAGAATGTGAGTTTGTGGGATGTGTTCCAGCAACCCACGTGAACGTCAGGCAAAAAGAGCAAAGCACAGCGACCTGGGCCAGTATGGGGAACGTGACAAACGACTCAGTGCTGGGTTCACGGCGGCGTCTCCATCACTAACCTTCCCAACAGCCAGGAGGCAGTACTTCCCCGGACGGTGGATGCCTCTCACCTGCACTTCGGTGCCACCTGCTACTAATACTATTCACAATTATCATGTTGGTGATGGTTCTTTACAAACCTGATTACGAGTGGTCTATTGCTCCTCACTGTGCCACAGTAATATGATACCTGGTATGATTCTAGCTATGACACCATATATGTTATACCTGGGTGTACGTGTTTCCAGGTGTATATTATCTGGCCTTCCTTCATGTGTGATCACTGTGGATTTACAGCCTTCTATGGTAAGATTGATCTTCTGCCTTGGGAATGAAGGGTACTATGTGTGCATACATAAGTGTATGTTTGCAAATGTATTCAAGTGCGTCCATGCGCGTCCTTGCGACTACTTACCATTACTCTGGTTAAGTTCGCCTATTATTGAATTTATATGTGGATGTCTGCACATTCACGTGCGTGTGTACGTATTCACATAAGACTGAAAGAATGGGTCCCTCGTCACTGAATACATCTCCGATGTTGGCACGCACAGGTGCTCTGCTAAACATGCTTTGTCTTGCTTATATTCATTTATGCTCGTGTGGAGCTCACAAGTAGAGGATTAAGACTGCTTGAGGGTAGAGACGCCCTCCGGAAGGGAGAGAATACATTGTCCTTTTCTGTTTGTTTATTTTTCTTACGACAGCCTTCTCAGGGAAGGTGGTACTGCTGTCAGACCTGACAACCGACCTCAGATGCAATAGTCATGACTGATCCTGATGCTGCTGTCGGCTGTTGCAGTTGTTGTCTGACGCTGTCTTTTTGATCTCTCATTGTGACTTTATGAAGAACTGGCTGCTATCGTCTGGCACTGTTTGTTCGGCCTACTGTGATGCCGCATCCAGTCAGCTTAAGGTGTAATTGCTGGTATTCAGAGTGCTGGAGATAAATCATTCTGGTCAGTAGACTCTGTTCCTGTTCTCTGACGCAAATCTTCCACCTTTTGCCCTTCTCCCCATCGCAATACTAAACATTTATTTGTTTTCTCCTAATATACATATTGGAGATATTAAAAATTTTTCCCCAACGAAATACAGTGATAAACTCCAGATCTATTAATAACTGCATCAAGTTTTACAAATTCATAGAATGATCAAATCATTTCTCAAAATAAGACGGGCCAAACGGAGGGTGTGTAATCAAGATGCGTCAGCGGGCATCTCACTCCGTATTGTATTTTATGCAGCTGGACAGCAAGCCATGAATACCAAATGTAGTGCAGGAATAGCAAATGAGATTGCAACTGTGTAACTGAGCGTGTTTAATAAGAAGTGGCTCATTCTAAACTAATGATGCGTCTTACATGTAAATTACGGTGAAGTATTTATACCCGGAAGACCGCCAAGATGGCAACAAGGTTACGTACGTTCTCTTGATTCTTTATATCATGTCACCTTATTACCAGGATCGCACTAGTACCTGATATCATGTTATCTTATTGATAGGATCACACTGGTTCTTTATATCATGCTACCTTATTGCCAGGATTATGCTCGTTGTTCATATCATGTTATTGACACGATTACATTGTTTTATTATATCATGTTATCTTAGTGTCACCATCACGATGGTTAATCATATCGCGTTTTCTTATTGCCAGGATGACACTGTAACTTTATATCATGTTATCTTATTAATGGGATCACACTAATTCTTTACATCAATGAATGTTATTGCCAGGATCATATTGGTATTTCATATCATGTTACGTAATTGATGATACTACAATAGTTCTTCGCATAATGCTATGTTATTGATAGGATAACAATGGATCATCATATCACGTTACCTTATTGCCAGGATCAAATTAGTTCCTTATAACATCTTATCGTATTGGTAGGATCCCACTGATTTTTTATATCATGTGATCTTATTGATACAGTCAAATTAGTTCTTTATATCATGTTATCTTATTACCAGGATCACAATGGTACTATATATTGTTATCTTATTGACAGGATCAAATTCGGTCTCTATATCATGGCATCGATAGAATCACACTGGTTCGTTATATCATGTTATCTTATGAATAGGATCACATTAGTTCTTTGTATAATGTTAACTTGTGGGCAATATCACACTCGATTATCCATAATTTTTCTTTATTTCTATATGTAAGGCGTGCACGGGCTATTGTAAATTGAAGCAATGTATTATAAGAGAGAATTGCTACCAGAGCATACGAAGCAGCCGAGGGGAAATCTCTCTCTCTCTCTCTCCTTCTGAGACACGTTCGCCATCAAACCTGGAATGTCTAACGAGCCCTGATCAGGAGGGATTCAAGACAAAGTCGTCGAACACACTGCTAGGAATCTGTCATCCCACAGTCATGTTCAGGCAGGTGGGTAATCTGGTGTATATGATGTGATCCAAAGGCACAAGAGGTGTTACTAGCTGCAGCAGGTTGCCTGTGGCTCGCTGGTTCTCAGGGGAATTTATCTTGGGAGATAAGTCAAGTATGAGGAGTTCTATTCATCATATTGGCCTCTATAACCTGTTATATATATATGATTAGCTAATTCAACTGTTTAATGAAGAGAATTAATCTACAACCTTTTCAGTATAAGTTCAGAAATACTATCAAGTGTGTATATATGATCGCCAACCATCTCTGCAATCATAGATATATTCAGATCTGATATGTAAAATGTGGGCACACAGGACATGAAACCATTGCAACAACAAAGAACGTTTTGAGACTAATTCTTCGCGTTGTATTTAAACGGAAAGTGAAAATAATATCGATAATGAAGTGGCTAAACGTGGCAACACAAAAGTTCTCTAAGCGACCATCTAACAAGGACCACTAAAACTCCATTAGGGCTTCCTTCCCCTCTCATTTTGATTACACTGATATTACCAGAGTCCAGATAGTCTTTTGTTGACCTGGTGGTGAGAGAGAGAGAGAGAGAGAGAGAGAGAGAGAGAGAGAGAGAGAGAGAGATTAAAAGATAGCTTTTAATGCGATCATGAGAGAATTCGGGAAAGAATCAGAAAACTTTTAGCCTCTTTGACCTGTCATCATTTGTCTCAGTTTCCTCGCAAGATGTGGCTTAAAGTTGGAGTCTGCAATTATTCTTGTACCTTAATGGCAAACGTCACATCCCATGAACGTCACTGGGTGAAAAATCTATTTTCTTTTCCTTAGGCTGAAATTTGAGGCAGTTCTGTAAGAGAAGGTATACTATTAACATTATATTTCTTATATGTTCAGCTTATATCGACCACACATCCCTCTCCTCCTCAGTAATCCCTCCTCCAGGCACAAACAACTCTCTCCTCCACGTTTACAATTTGACGCACACAAGCATGTCTCTCATCCTTCTCTTATTGGTTCCCACAACACAAGCTTGTCCATCTACCCGCGCTCTGAACTTCCTCTCTCCATAAACACTCTCACCAGGCACCACTGTTGACTCCATCACTCGCCTACTCTCTCAGCCCCACTCCCTATCCACATCTCCCGTAATGGGGTATGAGTCTGCTAGGCTATGGCCCTCTGGCTGGCCTCCTTGCAGTATAGGAACTATGGTTTGAATAGTACGTTGCTTCGAGGGGACCTCATATGTTCACGACCTATTACTCACAGCAGCCCAGGTATCTATCTTTTCTCTCAAACTGGGCGAGTGACGTCTATGACCAAGGCATGAGATTTATTTTCCTTTTCTACATTCAAATGGTAAACTTAACAATCTGATGTAGAAAATACACTTTCAACCTCAAGTCGGAAATAATTTCTCTAAATTCATTGGTAACTTTCCTTCTTCTCTCATCAGTTCTTCCTTTTCAGCTGAAATTTTATACCTTCATGAGACTTGGTGGAGGAGAAGGTTTGCCTGAAAGCTAGCAATCAGGTCAGAAGGTCATGCAGCTGCTGCAGCCACTCGAGAGGCTGGCGCTAGCCAGTAATGCAGCAGGCTTCCCCCCCTCACTGACTCGTTATACTGGGTGACAGAATAAGAAAGTGGCAGCCCTGGAGTGTTTGATGGTCTCAGTGAACCTGGAGCCAAGTTCATAGGATTCTTCAAGAGCATTTTAGCTCCCGGTGACTTTGGGTTCCAGAACTGTAAGAGGCAAGAAGACACGAATGTTCCAGGCATCTGCATTATAGGGTCCCCCGCCTCTCTTTGTAGCCCATGGGGCTGCCTTGGCTGTAAGAACCTTAAGAAGCCTCGTATATACGAAGTGGTGCAAAGCAGGAGAAACAAGTAGTGTTGAAAAAGAACAAAGTTCCATTGGCTGCACATAAGCAAGCTGAATAAAGTCGTGTTTATAGACCACTAAAGGACTTTGAAGGAATAGGAGAGAAACACTGACCGTCGGGATTTTCCTCTGAAGTTTACTTACAAACCTCCCCTACTCCAACCCGCGGAAAAAGGAGAGAGTTTGCTGCGGTTTGCAGACCCGGCTGATCAAGGGAAAAATTACGAAAGACAACTTAGCTTATGCTGAAGGAACTGGAAGCCGTAAAATAGGTTGCTAAACAGTCCCGTTCCCAGAGGGAGTGTGTAATTTTAACATCAAATGAGTGAATACTGTGTTAGAGAAAAGATCCTTATAAAATCGTCTCAACTCATTACTATGAACCGTGTACAGGGATGAAGTAATTATCCAGAAAAATGCCAGCAGCATTTTAGAATCCTCAAAGTTTTTTATTTTATCCGAGAATGATAAATTCTTTGTTATGAAATCATTCTAGTTCAGGGTCTCAAAATATTAAGTACGTTATTAATACTTTGGGGAAACAGATATTGAGTAGCTTGTGACTGGCTTAATGACCTTCTCTGAAGTTCCATTTGCGAGTGTTGCTGAATTATTGGTCTCTCCCTGGCATGCCAAGTAATGGTTAACACATTGGCCTCCAGTTATTCAGTGGTAAAAAAAAGAAAATGTTGAACAAAACAATGATCAGTGTACTGATCATAGTTGACCCTTCTGTGTCCGCCTTCATCAATGTACTCATCACACTCCACACTTGTTTTCGGCTTCATCAGTTTCATGAGGAAACCTCTGGCGACGACTCTGAAATAAGTCATCTTAAGATGTTTGGTATTTCATCCTTGTCACCAGCAACCAAACTTTTGTCGTTCTCTGGGGTCCGCCTGAGGTGCTCCTCGACATATGTGATACGCTGAATCATTCCACTGGGACAAACTCTTCAGGAACTCTTTATCACTGAACTGTGGCCCCCCCCCCAAACGCTTCTCATCCACAGTGACACACCTTCCTTACCATAGTATGTCCGTTCTGACACCGCCCTTCAGCTCACTCAACAGAACGATACTCTTAAAAAGTTGTTTGGACACGATCAGCATTTTCTCATGATCATAGAACAAAGTTTAGACCTTCAAAAAGGGTAGATTTCAATAGCTTCAAAGTGCATGTTAATGTTCTCTCTCTCTCTCTCTCTCTCTCTCTCTCTCTCTCTCTCTCTCTCTCTCTTTCTCTCTATAGTATTCATTCATATATCTTTATTTTTGATCATTCATACAATTTTGCGTCTATTCAGTGATCTATTCATTAGTTTTTCCGTGAAGAAAGAAGACTGATGGACCAAAAAAAACAAAGCATTGAGACAAAAAGAATGAGTCTAATGTGGACACTTCCTCATACGAGGGATGGAACGAACGGCTTTAGAAACAGGATAATGGAAGACATTTTGAGGGTGAGGTAGGTAAACAAAAGCGTGAAGGGGACTACTATGAATACAAATGAGAAAAATGGGGATTAGTCGGGACGGGAGAGAGATCTATTGAAAAGAAATAATCTGAATGGAATACGTCAATGGGGTGGGGTATACAAGAGGGTAATGGCGGACCCGACCACTCTACCACAATGATAATGATTTTAATAAAGAAACGAAGTGTGTGTGAGAGATGTTCTCTTATGATACAGTTCTCCCCCCTCCCCCTCCCCTCTCTCTCTCTCTCCCACCATCCAAAACCAGCCCCTCTACCCACACGGGAGATGAACGTCCGCCACTTTCATGACCAAGTTCTCAAGCAACACCGTCAGCGTCGCCGCCAATATCTCGTCACCCACACTGACGTTCCCACTTCATCATAACAGAGCTTAATTTAGCCGGGCGCCTGGCTTAGACGTTAATGGTGGCAGGTTGGTGGAGTTTTGGGGGAGGGAATAGGATTGGGACGGTCAAAGTTAAGGGAAATGGGATCAGCTTCTGTCTACACATCATTCGTCTGTTGCTGACACACTTTAGACAGGGTCGGATCTTGGTCGAGCAGAACTGAGCTGGACTGGGATAGCCGGATCCAAGACGGGGTGAGGAGATGAGCCGTATACTCTTACATAAGCTCATAACTGATATTACTAGAGAGGAAGACGGTGGTTGTAGATCAACAATGTGAGGACCTTCATCAGGTCATATCCACCATGGACACACCTTCCTCAGGAGGCTGAAAACTAAGATATAGAATTTGTTGCAGAGGCTTTTGTCTGTTTATTGTACAATGACGCTTCATACTCTTATACGAGCGTTAGGATGAAGAGTTACTCTATGTTGGTCCTGAACAAACCAACCGTCTTTAAAACTCAGCAACTGTTGTGCTGTTACTACTGATTTAAGCGTAGCCACAGGAGACTCTTGTAGGTTCATCTTGGCCGCCCACAAACTTCACCTAAACTCAGCTGCCAACAACAGATCGTGTTTGGCTTCATTATCTTAACTTTGGTTAAGTTTTCCGCTGCCTCGTATGAACCAGCCAAACCCAGCGTCCCTTGACACTAATGCAAAACAACACCCAAAAGAACTGTTGAGAATAGAAAAGGTAATAGAACATATGAAAAGAGAAAAAGAGAGAGATATAAATATTAACAAACCACTGTATCTAGATTTTACTGTAGTTTATACCCCGCTTTAATCAACAAATTGTTATTGTTAGTTAGCTGAACGACTTGTTTCAACGGCAACCCCACTCCATAATCCCTCTCCCCTGGACGTGGTCATTCTTTATTACTAACCAGTGGGAAACCCAGGCTTTCCATGGTCAATACAAAAATGTACTCTGTTAAAAAAGCAGAAATCCTATTACTCGATACGGCTCAAAAAACGTCAGTCTTTTGAAACTGTAGCTGAATTTATATCTTTACGTTTCACTGTAAACGGCAGCCGACAGCTGCATATGGCGCAATGCAGCTGTAACCCAGCTGTGAGTTCAGTGTTTGGACTTCCAGAGTCGGTTTACAGGCAGCAAAAAGTTCCTTTACTGTATGTGCTCATAAACGACAAAAGTTTGTATATATATATATATATATATATATATATATATATATATATATATATATATATATTTTTTTTTTTTTTTTTTTT
>JAYMFT010057196.1:0-15045 GCA_038088735.1 Panulirus argus | reverse complement strand
ATCACCAAGCCTCAGAACAGAAAATTCCTCGCTTGGCTTCTTCCTCTGTTCCTTCTGTTGGAAGGTAATGCAGGATGGGAGGGTTTCCAGTCCCCTGTCTCCCGCCCCTCATACTCGTTTTTTACGAAACGGAGACTCGTGGGTAGTATTCTTTCTCCCCTATCCCTAGGGATTATATATATATATATATATATATATATATATATATATATATATATATATATTTATATATATATGAAAAAGTTTCACTGGAAGGAAAGGAAATACGAACTGAACATTACATTGCAAGCTGCACATTAACTCAATTGGCCTGACCTCTCCGGCTCCACCCACTTCTGCTTGATCTGCAGTCCTTCTTGGCCAGTTTGGCGGCGATCCTCGCCCAGCTGATGATACCGGATCGATTACTTGTTGTTTCGGCTATTTCAATTTGCATGGCTTCTAACGATTTTCATAAATTTTGAGCGACTCCCTTGTAAATTATTCTAGATCTTTCCCAGTTCGGTATGGGGCTTTCCTTGTCGATGCAGTGCACCAAAGCATTGGAGGTTTTCTGTAATCTTAAATTTCTTTTGTGATCTGCTATCCTGCTTGCCAACGCCCTGCGAGTTTCACCTAGATGCGCATGGTGGCAACCCGTGCACGGAATGTGGTACACTTGATATCATTCTGACCTGAGTCTTCTCCCTTTTTAATCTTCATTCCCGACAATGCGACCTCTTGGATATTATGATTTTATATGAATTTTCTTACGGCTTCAACTTCTTTGGAATAGGGAATTGCTAGGAATTTTCTGCTGGCAGCAGTAATATCTTCTCGACGCCTTTTTCTTTAACTTTCTTGTTGCTCTTGTGGGGTATCCCAGTCTTCAGAAACTCGCAGTGACGTAATCAGACTCATCATTTCTAAACTCCTCGTTGCACACTATTATTGCCCCTAGGAAGAAATCAGTAATCAACAACTTGACCTAGTTTTATCGCCATGTGCTGATAAAGCATGAGTGAACGTTACTTTTTGTTGGTGGGTTTTCTATGTACAGGAAACCACGGCCTATTGTTCGTCCTGATTAATGCGTCCAGAAATGGAAGATGCCCATCCTCCTCTTTGCCTGTGGTAAACTGTATTCTTATGTGTATGCTGCTCAGCATCTTCAGTTTATTTTCCACGTTAGCTTATATAGGAATCACGACCACTATATCGTCCGTGTACCTCAACCATGTTGAATTCCTCCCTATTACTCTCAGAAAGTCCTATTCTAATTTTTCCATGCCCAGATTTCCATAACTGTCTTTTCCTCTCGGAGGAAGGTAAACGGACTGAACCGAGTGCACAGGAATACCAATCACATAATCTGAGTTCTGTAACGGTAGGGCTTCGTCGTCTACGTTGTCCACTGTTGTCTTCACCGTTCTATTGGCTTCATCCACAAGGACATTAGTGAATAAAACCTTTGCGTCCAAGTTCATCATCCCGTCTTCAGAGTCAATACCTCCCAGATTTTATTTTTTCTCAAATCTGAATTTTTCATAAGTGTTCGACATTTGTCGAACAAAGGTAAGAAAATGCTGCACTTATTGGAGGAAGACCCAGGCTCCCCGAGAGTGAAAGGACCAGCAAATTTCCATAAATCCGGGATTCTTATGCGGCCTATTACATCGGGTGTAACAAGGTGGGAAGAAGGCACTGTAAATTACAAAGGAATCGCCAAAGAATTCACTTTCTCCAAATCTCGTAAATACTTTCCCTTGTCTCCTCTTTTTTCCTTTCATAAGCTTACTATATTTTAATTAAAGCCCGGCCTTGATGTGGACTTTTGTCCGTGAGTGGAGCCTTCAACGTAAAAAAAAAAATATCTCGTTCCTTTCTTCCATCTCTCCCTTGTTTCTTTTCTTCCCCTCTCTTTCTTCGTCTCTAGATTTTTTTTCTGCTTCCTTACTTAAGCCTTCTATATTTAATTTTTCTTTCATTCTTCTTTTTCTGTATTCCATGACTTTTTTTTTCTCTCTCTTTTGTCTAATTTCCATAAATTCTGCCTTCCTTCCCTTCGAAAGTAAACCGTATTCCACCCCTTAGATATCTCACCACTCCTCCCCTCCTCATATTCCTCTCTCCCCGCTCAGCCTGCTTAGAAAAGAAAGCAAAATGTATTTTTTCCTCAACAGCCTCAACCCAACTCGACCCAAAGAACCACACTCCCCCACCCTCATTTTTTCATCCCCTTTCCACCACAATCACCGCCACCAACCAAACCCCCTCTCCTCTCCCCACCGTCCTCTTTAACTGGCCTATTCTAGTGTAAGATCACGTATCCCTGGCAGTCCGGTGTGAAGGGCCTCATGCATTACAATAGGGAAGACCTGACCCCGTCATCGAAGGATGTCAACAAAACCTTTTTTTTTTAGGGGGGGGGGAGTAAAATTTGAGACAGGTAGAAGTCGTGGGTAGCTATGGGCTTTCATGATCGACATATTGATAGGTGAGGATAGGTAAACACTTCGCGGTCGACAGGGATAGAAAGGGACAGGTAAACAATTGGCAATCGACATCAGTATTAGATAGGTAAACAGTTTGCAGTCGATAGTGATAAGAGGGAATAGGGAGATTTATGATAGGCAGCTAGTTCGCGATCGACAGTGATGGGAGAGGATAGGCAGACCTTTCCTTCCTTCCTTCCTTCATCCTCATCGTTTCTCATAGTCTCTCTCTCTCTCTCTCTCTCTCTCTCTCTCTCTCTCTCTCTCTCTCTCTCTCTCTCTCTCTCTCTCAGTATGTCCATTTCTATCTCATCCTCTTCGTCTTTTTTTCATCTCCAATTTTTTTCTTCTTCCTTCTCCTACTCCTCTTTCAAGTCCTCTTCTTCTACTCTTTTCTTCATATACTTCTTTTATCGCCTCTTCTTGTTTGCCTGCTCGCACGCCACTTGTATCATCTCCTCCTGTTCGCCTATTCTCGCTCCACTTCACCAGTCGCCGTCCCCTATTCGCCTAATCTCACTCCACCTCACCTGTCACCTTCTCCTATTCGCCTAATCTCGCATCACGTCTCTCTTTTCTCCCTCTTTTCTTCCCAATCCTCTTAAGAACTTCGAATAACTTCCCCCTACCCCTCGGCGATCTTCGGCTGGATCGTAATCTCGCACGTTCTTCCTTAATCACCATAAGTGATGCATAATGAACGTGTCGTGCAGAGGGAATTGGCAACGTTTGCGTTTCCTGTGGGCTCCTCCTCCTCCCCCCCCCCCCTCCCCCGTCCGTCGGAACGATAAATACACAGCTACGATCATCGTAAAACGTTAATTGTAGCCATGAATAATTGCGATGCCTCTACCTAAACGTCAGACATTCCTCGTGTCACTACCTTACTCGTGACTCTATCATGGTAATTGGACGGTAATTGCCATGTAGTTAAAGTAAGCACATGACACTTTGTTAACTAGGGAAGAGAACCTGGCGAAAGAACCCTTCGTTATCGTCACTGCCAACGTCCACAGCTCCTGCTGGACGAATGGGAACCCTTGGTTGCGCTCGTAAGCCAGAGGACGCTGACCAGGGTGTCCTTCGTATGTGTGGGTGTGTGTGTTTCGGAGACACATGAGGCCAAGTACGAAGATCGATTAAGAAGAAGTTCAGAAATTTGACGTTCTGTTGCTTCTGAATCGTATTGCAATTATATATATATAAGGGTCAGGTCAGAAGGCACATCATCATACCCAAGGATCGTACTTTGTCCTCAAGGGTCGTGGCGTAGCGTCGTGCTCAGTGGTCGTACTGCCTCCCTTAAGCATTTCAAGTCGTTTCAACGTGTGTTTTTTTGGGTAAGATGTAACCCACAGTATAAGCTGGTAAAAATGAAATAACATTTGCAAGTGCTGTTTTGGTTAAACTTTTGTCGCCCTAATCTACACTGTGGTTTGCTGTCATGATATCCTGATTGAGACTGAAATTTCATAGTAATGAATATTTATGTTAGTGATTGGGGGAACATTCTTTGACAGGGATATTTTTCACCATTAAAAAATACCGCGCTTTTAATTGTAGAGTATTATTATATCTTATCCCCCGATAAGCTTACGCAATGTGATCTAAGAAGTATTAATGGCATTTTCGCAAGGTAAAGTTTTGTGATATTTAGAAACTTATGTTCTATACGCTGACTACATTTTTTGTTTTTTATGTCTGTAAATTTTGACGAAGGAAGATTTGAGAATCAAGACTATTTTTATATCGCAGAGTATAAAATAATTATGTATTTTCCTCGATTCTTTTTATATATACAGAGCGCTCTTGGGCCAGATAGTCCAGCTGTGCATCGCACAAACGTTGTGTGAAAGTTGGCAACTGTAGGGTTACCACTTCGATTTCTTTCCTCCCACAACCAGACTGTTGGAATTCTGTATCATCTTTTGTTTTTCCAGACCAGCAATCTGTCTTCCTGCAAGAGCCGAGACTGTCATCTCTGAAAAATGGGAAATATATTCTTCCCGCTCCCAGTATGTCCAACTTTGATATCGGGGCTTGTGTCCCTGAGCGATGACCTCTGGGATAGTGAAACACTTTGACAAAGGAGACTCATTACCGTTACTATTAGACTGTCGAAGCATTATGACCGTTAGAGTGTTAGGAGCATTATGAGACCGTTACTAGTTAGTGAAGGAACATTATTACTATTACCATTGGTGAAGGAACATTATTACCATTACCAGTTAATGAAGGGACATTATTGCCATTAGTTAAGGAGCTTTATTACCATTATCTTTACCGTTTCCATGCAGCCAAGGAATATCATTCTAATAAGTGTCGCATTATTATTACCATCACCATATGGAGCGTTATTACCATTAGTGTAGAAGCATTATTGCCTTTACCATGTAGCGTAGGAGTATTATTACTCTTACCGTTTAGTGTAGGAGTATTATAACCATTACCATTAGGCTGCGGGAGTATTATTACCATTACCATTTGGCTTTGATTATTTTCCCATTATTTCCATAGGATGTTTTGAGAAAAATTGAGCATTTTCACACTTTAAAGCTGTTTTGTTTGTGAATGAGGAAGTAATTTTAACCGTTGGGCTTAATTTCATGAAGAATTATTTTTTTCTTGGTTTCAAAATTAGTTAGATATCTAGTTTCGGAATATTCAAGAGTTAGGGAAAATTTCAGCAACGTGTAATTTGAGATTTGTGGAGCATTTGTACCTTTTATCCCACAAGTCTTTTTCATTGTATATATTTCTGTACATATTTCTGAAGCTTTTGGTTACCTCGTAGGTAAAAGAGGGACTCGTAATCGACGCTGGTTTATTTTTGGAGACTCGTAACTTTGTTTTTATCGTCCTGGGCTGACGTATAGCATTTGCCAGCCCGTCTGTATCGACAGGTAATGTGTTACATGCTACTTGCTTATGTCAGGAGTGTGGGAGCTCCTGATGTACTCCATGTCAACGTGGTTTCTACGCTTGAGCTATACTTTGGTGTATCTCGTGCGTATAAAATATCTTTGACGAATATTTACGGGCTATTATGGTAATCTATGATCTTACATATCTGAGAGATCTGTGATGAATAGTTACAGGTGGTTATGATTCTAAATCATGATTTATTCGACTGTCTTTTGAAGCCTTCTGCACCCGTCTAATCGCACAGACATATTGGCAAGCCTTTGATAAACAGGTGGGGCCCCTGGCTGGTGTATGATAAATCATGTTTATGAGTGACAATCTTTATTTTTCTTTTTTTATCAAGCGAGGGTTTGATGAGAGTGAAGAATGGCCTCAATACCTGCAAATCCAGATAACTTATAATTCCTTTGATGGCTGAAACAAAGGGATTATATAAAGGAATTCAAACAGCACCAGAGCACTGAGTCCTCTCGGCTCTGTTTGTCATAGCTGGGGAGATCATTGTGGTAAGAGTTGGAAGGTATACAGATGATTGAAAGAGAAACTATAATTAACACTTTTCAATGTAACTGCCATACGCTTTATGCCCCCTTATGATGTGGACTTAGTAGTATTTATGTGTTGACAGGGAGCTCACAGTGTCACTTGAAGGTTAATGATAGATAAGGTTCGCACACACACTAGGTTTATTGAGAGTACAGATAGCTTGAAGGAACACAGGATATGCGTCCATCCGTCACAAAGATTAGAAGGCGACGGACTATGATACTGACACAATAATAGTAACGCCACAAGATAATGACAAAATAATAGTGACGCCACTCGGGACAAGAGGGCTGGACTGCACCTGGGCTCGCACGCATAGCCACAGCAGACATAGTTGATACATCAAATATATGGAGTCAGTATATGTGGGTAACAGTCACATATCCACATTATGGATTTTTTTTATAGGTAATTTGTGGCTTAAAGAACTTGAGTAAATGCTTGGTAGAGAGTCCCTTACCTTAGCCTCTGCTAGATTAGAAGCCGCGGGTAAGAATTCTCATCTTTGAGATACAGAAGCGTCATAACTTCCACCCTCTCTAAGAACGATCGGAGTTAACATTAAGGAAAGATTATGGTTATGGATGCTGGGAGTTACGTACGTACATACACAGACCACACAGACCCAAGGTCTAAGCGAGTTGGTCTGGCTCTAACACTACTAAAACATAACCATCGTCTCTCTGAACGTCATTTTAAACTAAAACGAATCCTGTGTTCTTACATATTTTTCTTTGCTGTGTTCGTAAGTTGGGATAAGCTGTAGCCAAGGACAGAGTCTCTCCATCAGTAGGATTCAGGACGCCTGACACAACGGAAACATCCCCACCCCCGCTCTGAAGTTGTACAGACACTCGTACGTAACTGCACAGGAAACTTTTAGTTGTGTAATTTGTACGGGATCACGTGACTTGAGGTTAATCAGTGCGCACGTGGGCCAGCAGCCAAGTGTTGGCAGCTTCCTCATTAGCCCAGTGATTACACTGTTGATGTTAATGGTCGTTAGTAGCGGGGCTTTCAGGATGGTGTTTAGCTTATTACAAAGGTGCTCACCTACGTATAGGCCAGAGTACCCAATATCATCATGGGTCAGTTTACCCTGGGGTATGCAGGGAAACTGTTACATGACCACTTTGGATAGGAGAAAGCGGATGGCATTGCGTAGGTATCGGAGGAAAGAGGATATCCTTATGCTAGTGGCCCGTAGGAAGAAAATAGTAAGTTTGCTTTTGCTTCAAGGGAGGTAATACAGGCCTTCCCTGCACACTGTCCATCTCTGCCCTCACCGCAACACCTTCGCTTTGTGTTATGTGTATACCGGACCCCATTTCCTTCCACCCTATGCCTGTATCCACCTTCACTTTCGGTATGTAGCCTGTCCACCCCTCCACCCTGGTATGTATCCACCCCTGCACCCTCAATGTGTATCCACCCTCTGTGTATCCACCTCAACGTTCGGCATATATCCACCCCTCCACCGTTGGTCCCCGTCTCCCCTCCCTCCTAACTGATTATAAAACCTGCTTAATCATACACCCAACTCCCCAGCCGCCTGCCTCTCCCCCCTTCCCCTACTCTCCCAGCGCCCCGCTCTCCCTCTGACTAACTTTACTCCCTCGTAGCTAATACTCATCCCCCCCCCCATCTACTTGCCCGGAATCTGTCCCCTCCTCTGCTGTTCTCCCCACTCCCTACTCTCGCCACCCTTGCTCTCCCCCCACTCACTCTCCTCGTCCCCGCTTCACCCATCCAGACCCACTCCTCTCTACCCTCCCCCCAACCCTCCCCCCCCCCAACATTTTCCACCTCCTTTCACCGCATAGTAGTCACCCCCACCCCTCCTCTTACTTTCCCCGCCCCCACAACTCTCCTCCCCTTACCCTCCCACTCATCCCCACCCCTCCCATCCCCCTCACCCTTCCCATCCCCTCCCCTCCCCTCCTGTGGAATTTCATTATCCCGCGTAACGTAACTCGATTAAAATTTATATTCACTCTCTTAAGGCCAGCGGCCCGGCCCGGCCCGGCCCCAGTGTATAGCGGCCGCCTCATGAACATCACCCATGATGCTGAGCTTTTTATATCAGGCGTACGTCTCGGCCTGTGTTAAACTTAACTCGGGCCCAAGATTTAACATGGTTTCTGTCGGGTCATCGGATAACCTGAGAGTTAGATTCGTACTGAACTCGATTTATTTCTATCTTCGTTACATCACATTATATATATACCATCTCGTATGGTGTCCTCAGATCTCCCAGCTTAGACGGGTGAATAATGGTGAATTATTCTTCTGTTCGAGTGTGTGTGTGTGTGTGTGTGCGTGTGTAGGGAGGAGAGAGAGAGTGAGAGAGAGAGAGAGAGGAAATGTATTCTTCCTACGGCGTTATTATACTTTACATTACCTGGCATGTCAGAGACAGTGGACGGCTCTGACGCCATTATATTAAGGTTTGCATGGATGATGGTACCAGGTGGTAGTGGCAAGCATGGCTCCACCCACATCATCAGTGGCAGGGTAAACACTGCCCACCTATTATGCAGTGGAAGAAGCACTTGGTTTTACCTTTTTTTAGGAGTGGAGGGGAATACAGTGACGAATAGTAGTCGTTATTGTGTTGGTTGTTTAAAGTATGGGTACGTGTTGCATTGTGGGGGAGGGGCATTGAGTATGGCTGGCTTAGGCTAGGGAGGTGTGTTAGGAGGTAATGCGATGTGGAAAGGGGATAGATATAGGGGAGGGGCAGAAACGGGGAGTGGGAGACGTTAGGGAGGGGAAGGAGAGTTTGGGTGTGGCTGGGGAGGTTATGGGTGTGGTTGTGGAGGTAAGGAGAGGGCGGGTGGGAGGTATGAGGGTGTCAGGCAGGACATTACGTAATCACTCGCTAATAAGATTAATTTCATTTCGCTGAGCGTCACACTAAAGTTAGGGGTCACTGTCGATGCCGCGTTTGATTACATTCACTGTCGTCCTGCGGTAGTGAACAAAGTTTCAGTGCTTTTTTTCCTTCAGTGACACACACACACACACACACACACACACACACACACACACACACATACACATTTAAAGGGACAGGAAGAATTCAGAGGCAAAAGACCGGCGAGAAAGACGATGCACCTCTTGGGTAGCGTCGGAGAATGGTTCAGGAGGATCTTCCCAGGAAGTCCCTGAAATAGACAAACAAATGGATCGTGCCCATAAAACAAAGAGTCCAGACGCTAGTGACGACACGAGACAAGAAACAAGACAAGACTCTGGGGCTGAGTGGGAGTGTCAGTGTGTTGGTTGATGTTAAGGGGCAGAGATATGGAGGAACTAAGTAAATGAAGTGAAGCGATAGGGAGGATAGCATACAATGTTAGACACACAACAATCAGGGAGGCCTATATCTTACTTCTTAAGGAAATTCCAGAGTATTCAGGATCTGTGCGTGGTGGCGAAAACGGATATTAAAAAAAGCTGGAGATAAGGGGACTGTTGAAGAAGAAATCCAAGAATTAGGATATTGGTGGAACGAGAAGTAGATAGACATGTCAGTGATGGTTTTTAGACAGGAGGAACATATTCAAGCCCAAGAAGAAAGTGTGGAGAAGGAAAAGAACTGGTTAAAAGAATATTAGAGGCCATATACATGTCTGGTACAATTTCTAAGAAAAACAGGAACTAAAATAATTGGGGTATATAGTGAAGGCGTAAGGGGACCATCAGTGATAATCACCTTCAGTAAGGAATTTAGTACGTAGGAGGTACTTATGCAGGCTAAGAAACGCGCAAGCGAGGTGAATTTCGTAGGGGTGTTCATCGGAGGTGCAAGGCTGATGGGAGAACAAGAAAAAAAGTAGTATAATGGTTAGGTATGAAACTTGAGATATTATAAGAGGCTGTAGAAGGATAACAGCCCCACCGCTACCTCAAAGGGGTTAAGAACGGGAAGTGATACGAATGTTGGATTGAAAATAATGTACAATATACAGTTGCGGTTGGATTGGTAGCAGATTCAAAAGAGCTAGAGTTCAAGGACCGAATTAGGGAAAACATACCTGTTATTGCTGGAACAGTGGAGACATGAAAGGAAAAGAAATACTGAAGAGTTAAGATATGATATGATATATGTGCAGAGGATTACATAACACGGAAGGAAAAAGAAGACAAACGAAGAGGAGGTCTTTGGCCTCTTTGATGAGGGAGAGTATTAAGTTTCAGGACATAATGATACATGACCCATTCATGCAATACATGAAAAGAATAGTAACTGTTGGAAATAAATGAATAGCGGTGTTGATTTACTGTCATCCAAAGACTTGTAATGAACCAAAGCAAATAACAAAGGTAATGAAAAAATAGTCGTGATGGTACATGAGGCAGTGGGCCACACAGTACTCTGAGATAATAGAATTCTAGTGATGAAGGATTGCAGTCATAATTAGCAAGACTTTAGATTCCAAATGGGATATAGAGTTATGGAGACGCAAGTTTTTAGATTGTGTACAAGAAAATTTCCTTTATTATCATGTCGCTGAGGACGCTATTATCAGGGAGGCTGATACGTCATCATTATTAGATCCTGGCTTTACACATATTAACATGGAAGTTGAAAATACCATATGTGACACACCAACTGGAAAATGTGATAATTTAGGACATAAAGAAATCAGAGGTTAAACCAGACTCGAAGAAAAGACATAATCGTGGAATCTACACAAAACTAAAGAATATCTTTTGGAACATAGATTAGGAAATGAAGTTCTGTAGCCATGGTGTTGATCATTATTATGAAAGGTAATGTGAAATAAACGAAAAAGGATTAGGAAAATGGGTACGTTTAGCTGCAGGTACAGAGGGAAGGTTAGGAATGAAATAGACGCTGAAATAGATGTTGTTCATTAAGAGATATTAGATAGTTAAATAGCCTAGGAATGTACCGGTTCATTATGAGATATTAGATAGTTAAATAGCCTAGGAATGTACCGTGGAAAAGATACAGGCGGCGCTACAGCCAACCAGCATTTGAAAGATATAAGAGAGTAAGAAATGAGTATAGCATGATGGAAAATGAGAAACAGTCGAACTTGGAAGACAATATTACGGACAAGGCAGAAGGTAATCCAAAACTCCTCCAAAAATTAGAAGTAAACTGTTATTTAAAGAGAAGCTAATCAAGCTAAGAAAATGAGAGACCAGAGTTGTAGGGGAAAATATAAAGATAGGCGACGAGCTGAATGACAAGTTCAAAAGTTTTTCTTAGTGGAAGGCACAATAATACCAACACCGGTGAAATAGAATGGGGAGGAGATTTTTTTTTTTTTTTATGTAGAAGGCACCATTCACGGATACAAGTCCACATCAAGGCCGGGCCTTAATTTGAATATGGAGAGCATTATGAAACGGAAAAAGAAAGGACAACGGAAAGTATTTATAAATTTTGGAGAAAGTGAAAGACCTGTCTTTTGAAATGTGCCAAGCCATAGTTACTGGGAAAGACGTGAGAAAGTAGAGAGTTCCAAAGCTCCGACGTGTAGAGAAAGAAGCAGTTATCAAAACGGTACACCCTTGAGCTGCCGATGGCCACACAATAATCATGTGGTCTAGCTAGAGGTGGGGGCACACAAGCAGCTAGCTCTCGGAAGCAGAAACCAAAGTAATATCTATAGAAGAGGAAAAATGAACCAACATTGCGACGTAGGGCAAGGGGGTAGAGTTTGGAAGTTAGCCTGGGACAGTTTATAAGTTGGATCGCTTTCGACTCAACTCTGTCAAGTAAGCATACAGAACTAGAACGACCCCAAATATGAGAGCAGTACTCCATATAAGGACGAATCATTCCCTTGTATAAACGGAGCAACTGTTCAGAAGAGAAAAAGTTTCGACATCTGAACAGGACACCCAGTTCCTTAGAGGCAGACTTAGCTCTTTCTGTAATGTAGGGTTTCCAAGAAAGAATGGAAGTTACAGTAATACCAAGTATGTTCATTGAGTCAAGAGTTGGAATTAAAGAACCGTCAAAGGAGATACGAGAGTTGTGAGGAGTTTTCGATTGAGAATGTGGGTAGAAATTGTGTCTTGGAGACATGAAACTTAACAAGATTTTGTGTACCCCACTGAGATATATTCTCCAAGTCTGAGTTTATTGAGGAAGCTGTGTCAAGACGAGATGCAGATCGAGTGAAAAAATAGGGAGCAAAATTGAAGGTTGTGTATGAATGCAGTGTTGAGTCGTCAGCGGATGAGTGCATCGGATTATTTTTGGAGGAGAGGAAATCGTCAGACAAAAAGGAGAAAAAGTGTAGGGGACAGGACAGAACCTTGAAGGGAAGCGTTGAAATATCTAGGTTGCTAAAGGACCATGACCCATTTACTGAAGTTGATGGTCCTGATGATGCTTCTCCATGTTTTCTGAAGATTTATGCACATAAGCTTGACAGGCTACAGGAAATGTTAATCAATATATCGCTGGATGATGCTAAAGCGCCAAAGGGTGGAAAAGACCAGATGTTACATATGTCCTTAAGAAATAAGACCCATAAGTTTTGGTGAACTACAGACCAGTATTTCCCAACGAGTGTTGTCTGTATAATATGGGAAAGGATAATCTGATAGCAAATGGACGATTAATTTCAGAGAGACTATTTAAGCGAGAGAAAGAGGAAAAAAAAAAGGAACTGATTCAGAGAAGAGGTAGTACGTATGAGAAAGTGAGCTCCGTTTAGACTGAAGACAGGTGGGCTGTGTGTATCTGAAGTACCTCGAACACTGTGCCACATTTGAGGCGGATAAAGGAGCTGGATATCCTTGCAGATGTAAGGGATAGACTTCTTCGATGGTCAGAACATTACCGTAGTAGAAAGGAGCAGAGGACGTGTGTCCGGGGAGCTCTCTTACAATAGGGTTGGGGCCAGGTATGGTGTGCCACAGGGCCCAGTCATAGTACCGATACTCTTCTTGACCAATGCAAAATGACTACCAGAAGGGCTTCTGGACTCGCACATGACTATGTATATGAATGATACCATAGTCATTGAAGACTGATGAGGATTGCATCAACTTACAAAGGGATCTCGACAAAACTCCAAAGGGGGTCTGATATCTGGTTGATGAAAATCAAACCGAGTAAATGCAAGATAATGAGAATGGGACAGTTAAAGAAGACCTTGATATGAATAGTGTGTAGAAGGAAATAAACTATGGGAATATGTATGTGAGCGGTACATGGGAGTCAACGTTGTACCAAACCCGTCACCAAGACCCCAACCTTAGAAAACTGTAAAGGAGACAAACTGTGTGCTGGCACGTATTAGAATCACATAAAGAAGTATTCAGCAAATTGGTCACGTCCAACATTAGGCCAAAACTAGAAACCTTTTCTTGGCTTTGGTCACTGCGATAAAAGAAGAACAGAGAACTTCAAGAGAAGGTCTAGAGGAGAGCAACAAAAATTGCGCCAAGTTTAAGATAGCTGAATTATAGAGAGGTTAAGAGCTATAAACAGGTATTTGTCCACCATAGAAGACAGAAGAGTAAGGGATGATTTGATTAATGCTTCTAAGTTTTTAGATTAGTTTGAAGTCACCAGTAAATAGCAAACAGCTTGTCAGCAAAGACATAAAGAAGCATTATTATTGGTAAGTGGAATAAAATGTGATAACGCTGCGAATGCTGACAGTTTGCGGAAGTATAAAAAGTTGTATGGTAGTAAACCCCCTCCCCTTGCTGTATGAATTGGTAATTACACACACACACACACACACACACACACACAGAGTGCATACTTTTCTTCTGCTCTCTCTCTCTCTCTCTCTCTCTCTCTCTCTCTCTCTCTCTCTCTCTCTGAACTGTCAGGAGAAATAAGAAACAAGCATGGAACATCTACAGAAACGCTTAAAACGAAAACTTAGAATGGTTGAGATTCGCCCCAGAGGAGCCAGGGATCGATGGTTGTGTAACGCGGGTGGGCAGCCGGGAGGACTGACTATATAGTCCGGTTCATCACGCAGAACCTGCGGTGAGCGCTACTCTGCCATTACGGCTGAACCTTGTCGTACGTACTCCTTTTGTACCCTCTCTCCTCTCCCACTTTTTCTCTCTCTTTTTTTCCATTACCATCTTTCTCTTCCCTCTCCACCACCTGCACCCTCCCCCCTCCCACTCCCACTCCCACATTCCCTCCCTCTCTCCCCTTCCATTGCCACCCCCTCCCTGCGGGCGGCGGTTGGAGACGTCTATAAATATACCAGACTGACTTCATTTTATTTTTCCTCTTTTTTTTTATCAATCCAATCAATAGCTCGCCCTAAATATAGACTCGCCGCCCTTACTTTATTGCACCTTTAATAAAGACAAAATTAAGGAATATCGGTTGGACTTTATTTACGCCTTTTGTTTGTTTGTTTCTTTGATTTTTCTTTTCAGATATGAGAAATTATGTTCGTCTTCATAACACGCACCTTTTTCCTCATAAACATTACGGTCACCACGTCTATAAATACTGGTTTGCATGACATTTATAAATATATCTAGAATC
Organism: Panulirus argus; assembly: GCA_038088735.1. Lineage (NCBI taxonomy): Eukaryota > Metazoa > Arthropoda > Malacostraca > Decapoda > Palinuridae > Panulirus > Panulirus argus. The sequence continues at coordinate 582 of JAYMFT010057196.1, read as the reverse complement.
CCCAAAGTTAGATATGCAATTTGTGTAGACATATTGCCTTATCATTAAGAAATATACACAGAATATAATTAGAACAGAACAGCTCATGGTCAGAAAAGTTTGTCCGGGTGTCCACTATTACTTATGAATAGAAAAGCATAGCGAAGCTTTTTCAGAAAAGCAAAATAGTCCCATAGTGAACGATTTGTATAATTCATATACACTTGGATATTCTGTCACTGATATAGTTGATACGTACGAAATAAAGTAGCATTTAAAGGAGCTTCACGAATATCTTTATAGAAAAAAAGTCGTTTGAGACGAAGCAAGAAGGGATGGATATAGGGAGTGGAGGGTTGTCGTGGTGGAGGAGGAGGAGGTACGTGGAGGGATTGATTTAGGAAGAGGAGGGAGGAGGGTGAGGCTCCTTGCTAATTGCTTGACATGTAAATTGATAATGGGTTGTGATGCTGATATGTTACTGAAATAGTTTATCACAAGGGGGGAAGCCGTTTGAAGACTGTGTTAGACGTAGACATGATAGGTAATATATATATATATATATATATATATATATATATATATATATATATATATATATAT
>JAYMFT010057186.1:0-15045 GCA_038088735.1 Panulirus argus | reverse complement strand
GTCTAATATGTGTGTGTCTGTACATCTTTATCCGTATGTAGGCAAACATTTCCTGGTGTTATGTTATATTATTCCTGTCATACCTAACCTCAGACTGGACCAGGTGAGGAGCAATCATAGACTAGACCAAGCGAGGGGTAAACACAGACTGACCCAGATGAGAGTAAACACAGACTGGACCAGGTAGTGGGATGGTGGGGGGAGGATGCAGGCACAGATTGGACCAGACGAGGAATAGACACAGACTGGATCAAACTGGGTGACCAATCATAAACTGGACCAGGCTCGGGGAGAGAGAGGTAGACGCAGACTAGACGAGAGCGTGGCAAACACTGACTGGAACAGACAAAATGGGAAGATATAGACTGTACCAAGGCACGGCAGACACAGACAAACCCAGGAGGGGAGGTTACAGACTGAGTTAGGCGGTGGAGAGCAGATATTGACTGGACCAGAGTGGCGGGGAAAGGGGACATATATAGACTAGACCAAGTGGGGGGCAGGCACATATTGAACCACAAAGGGGAGGCACAATATGGACCAGCGGTGGGGTGGGGAGGAGTGGGTGTGGTAGAGGAGGGGAGGCACAGACTGGACCAGGTGGAAGAAACAAAGATTGGATTAGGCGGAAGGAGGAATAGACACAGAGTGGACCATGCCGGCTGGGGAAGGGGTGGGGGTGGGGTGGGGAGTGGTGGTTGCCACAGATTGAAGTAGTCTGGGGGACAGGCCTAGGCTGAACCATGTGGGGTGTGTACACAGACTGGACCATATGGGGGATGACGAAGACTGGACCAGGTGGAGGCGGGCACAGACTGGACCAGACAGGTGTGGGGCATACTCAGAGTGAGGCAAGCGTGGGGAGGCAACACAGACTTTAGAGTTAGTTGGCACGGGTTGCAAACACAGGCTGAGCTAAGCTAGTGGGGCAGGGAAAGACATAGATTGGGGGTAAATAGATACTTGACCAAGGGAGTAGACACAGACATGACCAGGCTCGGATTGGGGTGGTAGACACAGACTGAACAAGTTAGGGGGAGACTGGCACAGACTGGACCAAGCGGAGGAGGCATACACTGACTGGACCAGGTGCGGTGGAGGACAGAAGCAGACTTGACGCGGGGTTGGTCGGTCGGGTGGGGTGGGCCCAGAGACGGGTGAGGAGGTGGGGCACAGAGCACTTCAACAACAATGAGCTTTAACTTTAAAAAACTTAACTTCCAACTCTGGACCAAAACGCTTCCTTCACTCTCGTGCTTACAGCTTTCGCCTGACCTTTGAACTTTGACCTTGGAGTGAGAGTCAAGCATTCTCTCCTTTTCAAGACACCACGTACCTGCGAAGGAAAGAAACGAGACGTTACTATTAATAGCGAGAAAATGAGACCATCGGCTACAGCGAGGAGGGAGCCAGTGTTACACACAGGATTTTTAAACCAGACGAAACAAAGGCAAATATCTTCTCTGTTTCTTTATCATCCTGTAGGAACAATTTTCCAGGCGGACTCGGGTTTCTTCATGTCCCAAGTGCTTGTCATGTGTGTGTGTTCACCCTAGTTTGCGTTATTTGCGTTCACTGTGTTCACTGTGCGAACTCGTTACTTACGCGTTCACTAATTTGGTCGCCCTTATTCACCCTGGATACTGCATCTTGTGTGCTCACCCAAGGCTCACCGTAGATACTGGTAGCAGGTGTGTTTATTCTGGCTGCTGAGAACTGACGTGGTCACCCTAGTTACCATTCACTGATATCGTCACCCTAGGTCCTTGTCAAGGGTGAGCTCAGTCTATGTGTCTAGCTCAGAAGATCAAATAAAGGCAACAATAAGAATAGATATTACTGTTAACACACTTTTCGCCTTATAGTCAGGTATGATCAGGACGCTGGCGCCTACATCAGGGTCAGCCTTACTTGTAAGAGAAACTTTCTCTACGCTTACGCCAGGAACCCGTCTATCGACCAAGTCCTAAAATAGACCGGCGAACAGCTAGGATATCTATGAGACAGCTGCCCGGGGCAGGAGCTCGAACCTGATGCCCACGGGTATCACAGGCGGAAACAATGACCAATACACCACGAAGGTTCATGTGGGATGGGTATCGGAAGGGATCCCGCCTAGTATCTATCTGGCAGTCGATAGTTATAGAAAAAGAGGCGATTAGCTGATGGAAACCCTGATGGCCGTCATCAGTAAAGGTGTTACGCTTGGAGGAAATGTTGAATATTCTCCTGTCAAAAATAATGTCGGTCGTTTTTCCCCCCACTTGGTAAAGGCGTATTAAACGCACATCTTTTTCAGTGATAAAATCTGACAGAGACTTAACTGTCGCACCAGTTGACAGGTGCATCGTTTATAAATACACTTAAGGTAGTCTCTTTTCTTTTTATCGTTAGAGCCAACGACCTCTAACCTTTTCAAAAGGAGAAAGATTTCATTCTTATCTGAAACGTTTAGATTATTTTTCCCCTTACTTGCATGTTTATTTAGGCCCCTTCCATTCTTGTGTGTGTGTGTGTGTGTGTGTGTGTGGTTACTATTTATGTGTTACGGGGAGATTTTTTACACATGGGTCGCCCGCCTCTTAACCTAGCAGATCATTACCACGTCTTTACTCCAATGTACGTATGCACAAATTCACATACCCTATCCTATGCCAGGTTCCCGTTTTATCGACCAGACCCCAGGAAGGAGGAACAGCTGGGTGGACTGTGGACAGTTCACAGTGCACACAGATATGTGTGTGTGTGTGTTTTCATTAATAGTTTGACCACTGTGAGGACATCTCATCGTGGCTGGAACTCCTCAGCTTAAAAAAATAGAAGAGCATCGTGGCTGGAACCCCTCAGCTTAAAAAAATAGAAGAGGAAATGCAAATAGCTCCTTGGATGTTTACATTTCCTTATCTCAATAGATAATGTGACTCCAGCAGGTGGCAACACTTGCCACTCTATCAGCCGCGTTACAGTAGGCCGATATACGTCTATTTCTAGTCCCTTCCATCTCTCTCTCTCTCTCTCTCTCTCTCTCTCTCCCTCCCTCGTGAATGTATGTACGAATCTAAGTATGTATGCATTTATGTATGAATCTATCTATTTATCTATATATCTGTCTATCTCACCATCTATATGTCTGTTCGTCTGTCAGCCAATTTGACACTCTTTTCTTGCACACACAAACACACACTTATGTACTCATTCCTTCCTGAATATGCTTGCAGATGTTGCAAAAGATATGAAGGAAGCGAAACGCGATGAGGATTGCACCAGCTTACAAGGAGACCTAAACAGAATTTAAAGTTGGTATGATACATGGTTGATGAAATTCAACCCAAGCAAATGTTAAGTTGTGAGGATGAGACAAAGTGAAATAAGGCCTTGATATGATCATTATCTAGCAAGACATAAACCCCAGGATTCTGTGTCTGTGAAGGACTTGAGAATGAGCCTAGTCCCTAACTTGTCTCCAGAGTCCACGCTAGGAGTAAAGTATAGAAGACAAACTGTCTTCTGAAAAGATAACAGAATAGATTTCGTGTATTTGGATCCTTAAGTAAACATTTAGCAAGCTGTTCATGTCATACATAAGGTCAAAACTCGAGTATACTTCTGAAGTTTGGTTCGCCGCGCTTAAAGTAGCACAAAGAGCTGTTAGAGAATGTCCAGAGGAGAGCAACAAAGATGTCATCAAAATTAAGAGAGCTGAGTTACAGGAAAAGACTAAAGGCTTTATAATTGCCGTCCTTGGAAGAGAGAAGAGTGAGGAGTGATCTCATCAAAACATTTAAGTTTTTGAAACATCGATGACGTGGACAGCGAACACTTCTTAGATGTAGGGATAGACAACTAGAAGACATAACGTGAAAATAAGCATGAGGCTTGTTAAAAGAAATGTAGATAATTACTTTTAAAGTAAAGGAGAGGTGGATGAACGGAATGGACATCATATCAAAAATTAATAAGTTGTATGACAGTAGAGAATGTTCAAGATATGGGGCCCCACGAGTGTAAAACTTCCTCCCCGTACAGCACGAATAGCTAAACGCACGCACGCACACACACACACACACACACACACACACACACAATCATGTATATATGTTCCATCTTTCTTCAGTAAAAATAAGAGAAAGAGTGCAATTTACTTCGCTCACTGCCTCCTCTGCTTTCCACCGTCAGAAGAAGGATTCCTTTTCCTTAACCTCGAGGAAAAGTTTATTCTTCTACCCCGAAGAGAAGGTTATCACTCCCGCCTCTCCTGGGGAAAGAAAAATATGGTCTCAGTGAAAGACACAGCTGAGTCCTCTTGCCACTGACAGAGACGACACCAATCTTTTTTCTTTTCCTACCGGTAGCGCCACTCCGTTGTTATCCGGTTTCCCAGGCAACAAAATGCTTTTGGCGAATTTCCTTGAATTCAGGCAGTGCTCGGACTGTTTAGTGACTCTTCGTGCTTACTTTATACAATTCACTTCCGAGACGTCTCAATTTCAGCCTTGAAATGAATTTTATAACATTTGTTAATACGAACGTTAATAAACGAATAAACACAGCTAACATTTTGAGGACTTTTTGGGGTTGCTGTTGGCTCAGATTTGCTTGCTTATATGAAAACTCGTTGTAAATGTTAAATTTCGTATTAGTCAGAAGATAGGAATATGATGGTAAAGATTAAAGATAAGAAAAAAAAAAGGGTAATGTCTCTGTCTTGCCCATATCCGTTACTGTCTATTGCGATTGTAGACTTGTCTAAACTATATTCTAGGATGAACGTTCCTTGGTATAAACAAGTGGTAAGGAAGGTTATTTGAACGAGCAACATTCTGCCGTTTTACCGCCCAGTGCAGTACCAATATCTATATTCCAAATTCTATGAAGATACCTGGAGCGTGTGACGAAGTAATCATTCACATCGTCCTATGTAATTCGCCTCCCGCCTTTGATTTTTGACTTCTAATTCGCCTGTTACCTTTGACCTTTGACTTCAGGCATGACATTATTAGGCATCCAAGGTCACTTCCAACAACAAAACCTTACGATGTTGGCAAGATCTGTTTGTTGGTGAGTTGTGGTGAATCTAGACACACCGCGAAAAGACGGACAGACGAATGGAGAAAATAAGAAGACAAAGACAAAAGAAAATACAGACAGATAGACAGACAGACATACTGCCAGTAATTGGAATCACAAATCACATTCTCTAAAATGAATAAGGAACGATTATTTCTACATCCTTTTTTTTTTGGCGAATTCTTTGTCTATTTCGCAAACATTTAAATTACATTTTGGTATTCAAGGGAGACAGTTTCTTTGGACTTAATAATAGGCTTCTGGTGGATATGCCCTTTAGCCTCCGTGTGGCCGAGGCAACCGGATGCCCCTCCCAGGGTTCGAATCCGACCTGCGGTGAATAAACAAATGTTCCATTTCCACGTCCCTCTTTTTTTCCCCCCACGTATGAAATTATGTCCCATGCAGTCATCAAGAACTTTCCATTTTCTTCCCGTGAAATTCTATAAGTTTCATCTTCCCTTCGCCTTCATCAGTTTCGAGCAGTTCCAGCTAATCCAGGTCCACTTCACGGGCTCAAATTGAATCTGTCATGTCACACTCCAGCCAGAACGCGGGTCCGCCGTTCCAATTTAATCTGACCGCCTCAACTCTTGCGGGCCTCTCTCCTCCCTTCCACAGTGACCTCATCTTTACGGTGTCATTCTCAGCCGGGCGGGCGCCTGCCTCTCCCTCACACAGCCGGAAACAGTTCGTTCTAACTCTGGGATCCCATCCTATCTCCACCTCAACCACTGGGCATTTTCTTCTTTGCGGCGTTCACTGTAATTAGGGTTTTTGTGTGGCGCTGAGTCTATGTGGTGACAGTTTTTTGGTGGCGTTCAAATAGAATTAGTGGAGCTATTTTGGTGGCGTTCAAATATGCGATCGGTGGCGTTGCAGATGGTTGGTTTACTAACATAAGTAATGTGGTAACTGTTGGGTGAGGGTGTTGCAAGTGGTTGGTCTACTGACATCAGTAGTGCGGTAACTGTTGGATGAGGGTGTTACAGGTGGTTGGTCTACTAACATCAGTAATATGGTAACTGTTGGGTGAGGGTGTTGCAAGTGGCTGGTCCACTAACATCAGTAAAGTGGTAAGTGTTGGGTAAGGGTGTTGCAGGTGACTGGTCTACTAACATAAGTAATGTAGTAACTGTTGGATGAGGGTGTTGCAGGTGATTGGGGTACTAACATCAGTAGTGCGATAACTGTTGGATGAGGGTGTTGCAGGTTGTTGATCTACTAACATAAGTAATGTGGTAACTATTGGGTGAGGGTGCTGCAAGTGGTTGGTCTACTAACATCTGTAGTGAAGTAACTGTTGGGTGAGGGTATTGCAAGTGGGTGGTCTACTAACATCAGCAGTGCGGTAACTTTTGGGTGAGGGTGTTGCAAGTGGTTGATCTACTAACAAAAGTAATGTTGTAACTGTTGGGTGAGGGTGTTGCAGGTGATTGGTCTACTAACATAAGTAATATGGCAACTGTTGGGTGAGGGTGTTGCAGGTGATTTTTCTACTAACATAAGTAATATGGCAACTGCTGGGTGAGGGTGTTGCAAGTGGTTGGTCTACTAACATCAGTAGTGAAGTAACTGTTGGATGAGGGTGTTGCCGGTCCTTGGTCTACTAACATCAGTAATGTGGTAACTGTTGGGTGAGGGTGTTGTAGGTGGTTAGTCTACTAACATCAGTAGTTAAGTAATTGTTGGGTGAGGGTGGTGCAGGTGGTTTGTCTGCTAACATCAGTCGTGTGGCATCTGTTGGTTACGAACGTCTATAGTGGCATGACTGTTGGGTGTTGGCGTCGCGTTGAAGGTCACACAGTTTACTGTACTGGTGTTACTTAAAGCAGCTGGTCTTCCTTGGTGTGGCATTCAACACGACCTTTCTCATAAGCGTTGAAGAGGATGACGTTGGTGTTGTGTACATGATTATAATTAATCTCGACCGGTGTCCCGTTGCCTTCAGTTTATACAGGTGTTCTAAGCCATATTGTGAAATATCACCAGTGTTCAGTTAAAGACTTCGAAACTATTTTTTTAAAATCATTAACCGTGAAGCTTCAATAGGAAATGAACGGATCATACAATATTCCTAGGACATAGAACACAGTGTTTCTCTTACAACAAAACAAGTGGACAGACAGTCTGCTCTCGGGAGTGTGTTCCAAGGTCATAAGACACTCTGCAGAGTAGATATTATGCTCATAGGAATACTGACTGGGAGGATGTCTATCTGTTAAGTGATGGTTGGGCTATCACACACTCTCAACACAAGAAGGACTAGTATTCTGATAAGCTCACAAGGCTATCAAGATATGATCTTTCATAACTCACAAAAATAGAAATAGGAGGATTTGCTGTCTCATAGTCCCTCAGGCTGGCAGGTTTTGTTGCCTGGAGCGTAGCGAGGGAGAGGAATTTGAAAGCACTATTGTATACCTTCCTCAAGATTTCCATTAAGATCTCTGGTACGATACATCGCTCTCTCGTCTGCCCTGCGTTATTCCCTGCTCTTCTGTAGACCCAAGATTATTATCATTATTATTATTATCATTATGATTGTTGTAATTATTATTATTATAATTATTATTATTATTATTATCATTATTATTATTATTATTATTATTATTATAATTATTATTATTATTATTATTATTATCATCATTATAAGTACATTTCGTAGACTGTTTCATAAATATGTGCATTAAAGAACAGAAGAAAAAGTTACGATGGTAGATGAAGGCACGCAGGTAGAGATGAACACATTACTTTAAGAATTTGTTTGGTCAGGAATGTGTACGAGTCCCGTGCCACCAACGGGTAATGAGAGGAGATCCCTCCGAAAACATTGAATCCAATACACTGAAATGGAGGCGAGGAGGTTCCTGAACGAGTTAAAAACCTGAGCAAAGGTTAGAGAGCAAATGGCATCTTACCATTTGTGTCCGGGGAGCGTGGAGGGACCTCCTAGCAGGCGACCGGTGGTGTTGTCACCAGGCTTTCCTCAACGACCGCCAAGGGTCCATCAGCGGCAGAGAACCAGCGAAAGAGATATACGGTATTTGGTGCGTTGGTGTCCATAATACCTTCGGTCATGTCATGAGGATTGCTGCATGGTTGTGCATGATTACATTCACTGGCGATTTATCGTTTGGGGTTCATGAAATGATCGTTATCCTTCTATCAATAGCGGCGTTCATGAGTGACTCGTGTTGTTAGTTACAGCACCGTAGAGGACATTGCAAGAGTTGTCCATGCTGGTGTACTGCTGATGTGCGTACATTATTCTTCACTGTGCACATACGAAAGAAATTATTGTTTTTTTAAAACCTGTACATACGGAAATATTATGGTGAATCTGTGACATCGCATACGGTAATGAAATGGTTCGAAGATTCCACTGCTTAACGAACGAGTCTGGTTGGGTAGTGTTTTTCACTGTTGCCTATGACGTAAAGGTAATGCTGGTACTGTTTTCTTCTGTTAATCCTTCCACAGTTGAGGTTTTGAATGTACTTGGGCAAATGAAACACTGTAATGTACTGATATAAAACGCTTGTCATTGTTATACCTTTTAGTAAATCATATCGGAACATAACGAAATAACTTTCATTTTTTACGCTTGTTACTTCATACTCAGCACAGCCTTGATCAATCACCAATTACCTCCGTGTACTGTTGGTGAATTTTACATTTATAAAACACTGGAAAGCATCATTTGTTCCGAGACAGACGAGCAAACCATTGTACGAGAGACAGTGTTAGTGAAACATTTAGGAAATAGTAGCCTAGCCACACACACACACACACACACACACACACACACACACATTTACTGAACAATTGCACCCAACCAATATTGGGTGTGATAAACTAGCACAAAGTGTGTGGATAACCAATAATGATAAAGGTGACCACATAATTTCGATAACCAAGAAACTGTGACATTAACCAAAATACAATTAATCACGACTTAATGCAGGTAGCCGGTACAGTATAACGAAGACATTTACTCCTTGGTTACAAACGCTTCTCACCACATATGGTAATTAGTACGATTAGCATATAACGAGGTTTTGCGGTATTTCCGAATTACAGTGTTTCCCTCTGGGAACAAGAGCAGCTGTGAGCGTGAGAGCAGTGTTGCCAACCCCTGAGTATGTCAACATCGTCAGCTCCAGACTGTGATTAGTGTTGCCAAATCCGAGCTCTGTTACCATTTCCAGCGTGGCAAGTAACGAAGTGGCAATAATTCTTTATTTAAGTAGATTGTTTGTGGGTTTAATTTTCCTGAAGTTTTTCAGGTTGACTCATTTTTTTTTTTGAGGAACTTTTCTATTATATTTCGGAAATGTGAGTTAACTTTGTTGCTTTTTCTAGACATTCTGTTACTTTTACTGGGTGGAGGGTTATTGTAATGTTAATACATTCCAGCCCCGCCAGCATGTTGGTGAAGTGGGGTTTTGATTCTTATGGTTTCCCAGGCGTGTGGCGGGCACGATAGTGCTATAATATGTTCCTGCTGTTGGTAGAGATCGTTGTTGATTACGCTTTTCCTACGATCTCATTTTGCGGGTCTAATTTTTTATGTATCTGTGCAATACTTTTCCCCTCAAAGTCTGTGTACTACTGGGAGAGTGATCGTGGATTAGTTCTCTACATAAAGTCAAGTATGTTGGGAATGACGGTAGATTCAGTGGATACAATAACTACCATGGTGTAGATGGGGTCACCCCTTTTGTTGGAGATACTGTGGTATGAGTGGCCTACAAATATTGGAAAGTTTGACCAAAGGTGTAGTGCACCACAGTACTTCATTAGGTCTAGTATATATGTGCCTGTGGTACTTGTTGAGGAGTGTTCAAGCCTTGTGTGTCTAAACCATTAAAGTCGCAAGTGAAACAGACATGTTCAAGTTTCCTCAGAGCCTTTTTTAGTAATGTGGCAACCTCATGCTTCCCATGTCGTGATGGTGTGTATGTTGTGGCTAGGTTGACTGTGCCCTAGTGAGGGCCTGTAGTGCTACGGAGATGAGATCTGAACTCTGGAGGTCGTCTAACGTTTCATGCTGTAGGCCTTCTCTAGTAGATAGTCCAACCCTCTGTATGAAGGTGGCCGCTAAGATGGTATTGGTGAGTGATATCAAAACCCGGACGTCTGACGGATTGGTGGCTCATAAGACCATAGAAGTTTACCAGAATGATGTCTGGTTCTTTACGCAGTGTCTGATTTGTCGAAGAATTGTACCAAGTGTTGTATAACTTTCATCATGAAGTATACTGAGTGGATATCATCTCTGTTTCCTCTCCCTGTTGATTCGATTATTCTTTTTTCCGGGATTGCTGATGTTGGTTTTGGGTGGGAGTATCGAAGTCATTTATGGTACAATTATTTATGTATGTCTGTTTACCAGGATTCATTATACTTATGCGTAATCGTCATCGGAGATGTTCGTATCTGAGAGTGGGAAACTACAAGTGAAGTCCAAGGTAGACGTATGTAAAGTATATAATTTTTGGAGGGGAAAAGAATGCAAAGTAAGAAGCTGTTGTTTCGATGCATTGCACATGACTGCTAGAGGATAGATGTGAGGGAATGAGGCCTTTTCTTTGTGTGTTCCTGACGCTATCTCGCTAACGCGGGAAACGGCAAACAATTATGAAAAATAAAAATCTTTGAAAGCAGAAACAACTCGAAGCTGTAATCAGTAACGAATCAAACTTTTATAAACAAAATAGAAACTCCGCTCAAAGAGCAAGTGTTTTGTTAGAATTCATTGCAAAAGAAATTTCATCACAATAATTGGCCAAGCTTGTATGTTATAAGTATTGATCATCTATGAGGCGTTCCATCGAGATCGAAAGGTGCAGAATAATAACTGGAGTCCACAACTCAACATATTGGGTCAGGTCATGTCAGTTAGGGGTCAGGATCCCTGACATGCTACGTTCCCGCGTTGACCTGAGGTCAAACATCCTATTATTGAGAACGGGATACGGAGAATTGCCTGCTGGAAAATAATTGAAATTAGAATTATTAACAGTATTTCATGCAAATGCTAAGTCTATTAAGGTAATTACATATTCTGATGCGGAAAGTCCGGATATGGTTGCAATATCTCTTGAAAGAGTATATTTTGGGATGAAGCCATGCATTACATTTTACACACACACACACCCACCCTCCTACGAGCTCCGCTACACTACAGTTACACACGGGCCGCCCTGTGCCAGTAGAGGTCATACCCACTCGAATCACATACACACGCCCGAACGGTGCCAGTAATCATGGCACACCCAAGAACCAGTTGTCATTGACAAGAGCCCGTGCCAAGCTCAGCCTTTGTGAATCTTGACACAAACACACACACACACACACACACACACACACACACACACACGCACACACACAAGATATAGAATATCCCAGTCATAAATTCAAGCGCTAGGACAGGTTACTTATAAAAGTAGGCAATTTATAATGAAAAGTGCTAGATATAATTAGAAGTCATAGTTTAGAAGATTAAGCGCATGTTCCTTGTGCTTAAAAGTCATAAATGTAAAGAATGAAACGATAAATTCTAGATTAGTATGTAGGCTCGTGAAACGAAGCGAACAATCCAGTCACCTTCTTGTTATTTCCCAAAACAGTTAGAACAGTATGATAGAGCAGCATTACTGTTCCAGGAGATTATGATACTTCATAGATCCACTGGTCAATTTTGGAAGAGAATCAAGAGGGAAATGGACTGAATATGTTGCTTGAAAGGCCTCTTCCTTTCCCGACACTGTGGATCAACCAAACCAATCCATCGTTACGATATTTAATAGATTCTTAGTATTATCTCTCGACACACATATTTGAGACATTCTGCTCAGGTACAGAAGGTAACTGGGAATTATGTACCATTGTGTTATAAGCTTTACCGTAGGTGCGGTGTGGTGTATCGGCTAGCGTTCCTGGCCGTGAGATATTCAAGGGCCGCTCAGGGTTGAGAGTATAGGTTTGATTCATAGTTGCGTCACGACCGTAGTACTGCACCATGGCCGTGGATCTTCCCCATGTAATGGTACTACGCCATGACGTTTGGACTGCAGTATGACTGTAGGTATTGCCGCACCATGATCGAGGGTTTACAAAATATACTGTGCGCTAAACCCTACCAATGGTTGTTGGATATAATCCTGAGGCTAAACCAGACGATGGAGGGAAGATGTTACCCACTGGGTAGTAATGTGGTCATTATACTGCTATAACCGTGTCAGACCGCCCTAACACTTGGTTAGACCAAGACTGTGAGGATGAGCCATAACTTTAGGAGTTTACCATGCATATAGAGTTGCAGTTCGACCCTGGCGTTGCAACAGAATCGTGAAATACACCTCGACCATGAGCCCGCACTACAGCCATAACACCGCGCGAGAGCTATGAGCCTGCAGTATAGCCACATGACTCACCCACAGACATGGGACTGCCTCACAGCCAGTGGGCAGCTCCATCGCCTCGACCCTCACCATTTAAGCCGTGTATGTGATCTCATCACCTAATTCCTGGCTGCACCACGGAGTGGACGTGAAGCTGGCCCCTCATTACCATTCTGGGGACGTGTTGAAGCTGCCCTGCTGTTCTTGATGGCATGAGCAACGCAGCCTTGAAAACACTTTGACATTTACGATGCCTCTTGCTTTGGCTCGCGCCCTGCGAAGTGTTTACAGGCTTACAGTAGCATACTGGCTCGTTGTTCCCAACGACCAGCTGCTGACACACTGTGTACTCGCAAGTACGATCCGATTTTCGATGGGAGAAAAAAAATATCGGGATGGAGCGTGCTTCGAATACAGTAGTGATTGGAGATGTGTTCCGAATATCACCCGCTGCTTCGCTCATGGCTTCACACCCCGGCGCTTCCTTCAGTGACGCGGCCGCCGTTCCTTCATCACCATCTTTGATCGTGCTGCCATGATCATCTGCCATGACGCTTCTGTGATTATCTAACGTGACTACTTACCATGTTGATACTAAGCCGACACACCGTGCAGTTGCTGTAACCATCTACCATGATAGTTCCACCAGAACCTCCAGTGGTCTGCTTACCATAACCAATTACCATGAGATGGTCATGGCCGCTTCCTTTGATGTTACGATCTACACCTGCCATGATACTAATGACCTCCTACCGTAATGACCAACATCTATGACTCTACCAGGAACGCCCACCATAATACTGCCATGACCACCTTCCATGAATATCTGGTCATCACACTACCATGATCACTTATCACCTACCTATATCACCGTCGCTATCGTCTGCCATGACGCTCCGTTATAAAGTTTACGCGAGCTCAGAGGGCTGGAGGATATAGTGCCTGTATGGATTTAGAGCACTTGAAAAGGTAGAGCCTGAAAGGATTCAGAAGAGACGTCAAGCCTACATGGGTTCAGAGTCGTTGAAGACGAAGAGCTGAAAAGATATCTTGAGTCCTTCAACGTCTGCAGGGCTTCATAGTCATGTTTTACAAGTCGTGTGACACAATGTCTGGTCCAGAACGCAACACGTGTCCAGCATACTTTCGTGAATACCTGGGCGCAAGCTTTATGAAGATGTGTTTAACGCTTAAGCAAGAGGTAAGAAACTAGAAGTATTTCTTGCGTCCAAAGTTGTAAATCAACACAAGAAGAAAAAGGGGTCTGCATCAGTAGCATGTTCGTGGATGGCCCTAGACCCCCAAGCGGCGCACTTTCTAGCAAAATGTTTTCTGCAGTGTGACTATCGTACTTCGCATATACTGTTTGAAAAACAAATGAAAAATGTTAATTTGTCAGAAAAGCAGCTGTCATCCAGACCCATCGCATCTCAGGAAGCAAATGGCAGAGACCGTGCGAAGATAAAACTACAATCAACGTGAGATGAAACACGAATGAGCAGTGGCCTAAAGAAACAAAGATGGACGGATGGACTGTGCGTTCTGAACTTTTACAGTTCATGTGATGCTGACCCCCGATAGGAAACTGGTAAAAGTGATAAATTTCAGGGCAGCCATAAGAGCGAGTACTTTATCTACAGATCAAAGACTCCTAACACTAAAGGGGAATAGATCAGATGTCTTTCTAGCACCACAGGGCACAGTCATAGGGCCGCTCCTGTCTCTGATCTTTGCAGACGACTTGCTAGAAAGACTTTAACCATATGTGAACACTTCTAAAAAGGATGTATAAATCATAGAAGAAAAAGAAGGAGCATTTAGGGATACGAAAGCCAGCAAAGACGCCTAAACCGTTCTCGTCACTAGTAGTGCCGAAAAAAAATCAAAGGAAAAGTGATGAAGACGTGACACAATGTTGTCAAACTATGGCTATCATCTGACAGAAAACGTGAGCCTGATGTGATTTGACCGGTCTAGACCCCTTTGCTCATGTATGCGAGAAGAAGGGTATTCGAGTACTTGTAATAGAATAGCTATTTCCCTATTAGGGGCGATCATAGCTGAGTGGTTAGCATTCCCATCTACCACGCAAAAGTTACTGGTTCGAATCCTTGCTGTTGGAGGGCATTATGTGTTCTATGGAAAGTGTGCGTTCTTATGCACTATATTCATGTATATATATGTATGTGTGTGTGTGTCTGTGTGTGTGTGTGTGTGTGTGTGTGTGTGTGTGTGTACCCTAGCCTGAGACAAGTACCCATTTTATTGATCAACCCTACAGATGGATGAACAGCTGGGTTGACGATGGACCTTATGCCGCAACCAGGATTCGAACCTGTGTGCTCGACCCTGGACGGCCCGATGAATGGTGTCAGTTAGTGCTCTGAGGGCATTTAGTTTGCGCGTTGCTTTTTTGTTGATGTTGTTGATGTAGAGAGTGAATGTGTGTGTCATATGTGATGCCTAGAGCGGTTGATCTTTTTTTCAGTGGGAGTGACTTCACTCAGCGTATAGATATATACATGTATGTATATATATATATATATATATATATATATATATATATATA
>JAYMFT010057176.1:0-15045 GCA_038088735.1 Panulirus argus | reverse complement strand
ATACCCTCCCATACAATTTTCCAGGAATACTCAACAAACTTATACCTCTATAGTTTGAACACTCACCTTTATCCCCTCTGCCTTTGTACAATGGCACTATACATGCATTCCGCCAATCCTCAGGCACTTCACCATGATCCATACATATAATGAATATTCTTACCAACTAATTAACAGAACGGTCACCCCCTTTCTTAATGAATTCAACTGCAATACCATCCAATCCCACTGCCTTGCCGGATTTCATTGTCCACAAGGCTTTTACCACCTTCTATCTCTCCACCAAACCTCTCTCCCTGACTCTCCCACTTCCAACACCACCTCGTTAAAAGCAGACGCAATACATAAACAAACAACACAAAACAAGGCTCTTATTAACAATCACTGGTTGCCTTGTAGCCACAAACGTGTAAGACCTGCACAACGAAATCGAACTACTTCCAGTACAATCTCGTTTCAGTATACTTCATATGCTTGGCAATCAGTACTTTGTAACAGTGCTAGGTCCATTCCATTCAAACTACACCATAACAGACCACTAAATCCTATGTAAAAAGATAAATCACTGTTGCCTCACACTTCAGCACACACAATTTCCCTCAACTAAACAATAATGATAATGACTAAACATTCCTGGGCCGCCCGGGGTCGAACGTATGGTCTCGAATCCTAGTAGTGAAGGTAGGTGCAGAATCAACACAGCTGTACATCTTCATCCTCCCCTTGATGTTAGTCGATAAAATGGTTACCTTACCTGGCTTAGGCTTGGGTGTGTGTGTGTGTGTGTGTGTATGAAGGTGAAATCGTAATTCAGTAGGAGTTCAGATAATTCTATCTAACGTAATTTTTTTATACATGTGGCACATGTTTCACGGAGACAATCCACTTATCAGGGACAAACATTTCATAAAGTTTTATAATTCCCAACACCACCATACAAATTCCGTCTTCCCTCTACCATTCTCAACCACACACTAGCCTGACCGTTAAGGGGAAACTGGGGGGAGGGAGGAACCATATGATTAAGGGGGGTTGTGTAAGGGGGAAGGGGTTGGCCTAGGTAACAAGATGTGTGTTCAGCTATTCTTTTTGTTTTTGTTTTCGTTTCTAGATATTCTTTCATAATGATTTAGTTGATAATAGGATGTGCTTAAAGTTATCTGGAGACAAATTAAAGTTCTTAGTATTGGCAATTAACGCAGATTCAATGACGTTACGGGGATCATAATCAGAAGAGGGGTACAATGTGACTGGGTTGTTAAGGTCTATAGGGTGATCGAGTTCATGACAGTGTTTAGCGATCGCATTTTTATGGTCATCCCTGTGTGCTGAGTGGCGGTGCCAGTAGCATATCTCAGTTACTGTTTTACCAGTCTGGCCAATGTATACATCTTTACATGAATTACATCTGACGCTTTAAACACTCCCAATTTTCCCAATTTGGCTTACTTTTGATTAAGGTCTTACCGATAGTGTTACTGTACTGGAAGACAACACTAAAAGCACTGTTTTTTAGTACCTGTCTTACATTAGCTAACTCATGAGAATGGGGAACACTGAACACTTAGACCCACCATCATTTCCACATTTTTGTTACCTTATGCATAAAATGTCTTCCTAGCTTTCCAGTAAGCTTTATTCATAAACCGCTTAGGATAACATAACTGCCTAAAAAATCATCTTATTTGACTACAGTCGTCTACCAGACTTATGGGATCACATATCCGTAATAGTATTAAATACATAGACATAACTACAGACATTTTTACAGAAGAATTATATACTGAAAAATAATGAATACAGCTCTCAGACTTAGTAGGTTTCCTGTAGATCTTGAAGGACAAGTGATCAGATTCCATAGTTATCAACGTATCGAGAAACAGCAATTTGCCTTCTTTTTCCCGTTCAGTCTTGAATTTGATGGTGGGGTGAATGTTATCTAATTTATTTTCCAAAAATTGGGAATGCTTACTGCGTCAAATGTAAGTCATGAAAAGATGTATACATTGGCCAGACTGGTAAAACAGTAACTGAGAGATGCTACTGGCACCGCCACTCAGCACAAAAACGTGATCGCTAAACAGTCATGAAAACGATCACCCTGTAGACTTTAACAACCTAGTCACATTGTACCCCTCTTCTGATTATGCTACTCGTAAAGTCATTGAATGTGCCTTAATTGCTAATACTAAGAACTTTAATTTGTCTTCAGGTAACTTTAAAGCACATCCTTTCAACCAAATCATTATAGCTGCTTCAGGGAATTGAGTCGCATCTAAACGTGTTTGCAGATGATGTTACAGTTATGAAAAAAAATATGTAGTAATCAAGATCGAGACAACTTATAGATCACATAACTGACTGATGATGAAATTCAACCCAACCAAAAGTAAGGCGATGAAGATGGAACACGTTTAAATAAGGCCAAACAATGACTCTCATCTTGGGAGGGAGCCACTTGCATGACTCCTCCCGTGAGAGAGCCTTAGAAGCAGACACAGTACCCAGCTGTTACCGAAGAACAGTATGAGAACTGCAAAATATATATATCGTGCTAAAATCTCCCTACGATAAGTGGAAAACAGATGTTCACATGATATATGTACAGTCTATATTACATTTGGACAATGGTATGCAGCATTAGTGTGGTCACATTTAATGAAGAGGATGCAAGGTCGTGCAAAAAATCATGATAATGATAATAATAATAATAATAATAATAATAATAATAATAATAATAATAATAATAATAATAATAATAATGTAACTGAAATACGGTAGAATAGCTAAAAGGCGACGTGACCTGTCGTATACGTGCCTACGTTGGAAAAAAGGAGATTAGGGAACACATGATTACTGTTATAGCAATATATTCCTTAGTGGATATAAAAATATCGACACGAAATAGTTCGTTCAAATATGGAGGAACCGACCAATAAGGAAGACTACACACAAATGAGTCAAAGAGAGATACAAGTAGAGTAGTGAACACATACCGGAACATACTTCAAGAAGTTGCAAAGATGAATTACATGCAGAAACTGAGGAGTGTGTGTGTGGTGGGAAATCAAGCTTAAGGAGAAAGCCTCACCAGTGCCACTGTAAACTCCCTCCCTGGGTGCGCCAATACGTAATCATATATATACACAGAAAATTAAAAAATCACACTCGAACACCCGTCGTGCAGCGGTCAGCGTTACTGACCGTCACTCATGTAAGGGCCGTCTAGGATTAAAAGCCCATAGGTTCGAATCCTGGTCGCGGCAGCCAGTCCACAGTTCATCCAAGTGTTCATTTTGCCCTAAGGGCTGGTCGATACAGTGGGTAACTGGCATAGGCAAGGGAGTGGGTGGGTAGGTGTGCGCATACATACACAAGCGTAAAGACATGGACATATATACAAAGTTAAGAGACGGAACAACACAAAAGTAGAATCTCTCACTGCAACATGCAAACAGTAATCATGCACACGTTTAAGAAACCTCTTAATTTCAACGAGTGAGCTGTCTTAAAAAAAATGGAAAGACTGGGTGGGTTGTTTGTATGGGAATGCCAGAGATGATATGACACTGTACCACATGGGAGGCTGATTAAGAAGCTGGATCACCAGGTACGAACAAGGGGAAAACTCCTTCGAAGGAGAGAGGATTAGCTAAGTGGAAAGGCACAAAGGACGCATGTCAGAGAAGCCTTCTCAAAATAGGTTGAGGACACCAGCGGAGTGCAGGAGGGTTCCATTCTGATACCATTACTCCTCTTGATTTACGTAAATGACTTGCCAGAAGGCAGATGATGCAATATTCATAAGAACAATGAAAAGAATGGAGGATTGCATCATCTTACAAGGGAACATTGACAAATTCCAAAATCAGCCTGATACGTGGTTGATAAAGTTTAACCTACATAATGAGGATGGATCAAAGAGAAAGTAGGCCTCGGCATGATTATCATCTAGTGCGAGGAGGACTCGGGAGTCGCCAGAGTCCCATCATAGGAGAATAGTTAAGACCAACAATCTGCTAAAATAGATTAGAACAGCATTCAAGTTCATGGATTAGAAGTTGTTCAGCAAGCTGTTCACATCATAAATACAGCCAAAACGAGAATATACTTCTCAAGTTTGTTCACCTTACCTAAAGAAGAACAAAGAGCCAAGGGACGAGGTACCGAGGACATTAACGACAACGGCACGAGAATTAAGAAAGCCGAGTTATAGGGAAGACAGAGGAGTGAGGGGCGACCTGATCACATACGTTAAGTTTTTAAAACAGATCAATGCCAGCAATCAGAGGACATACCATGAAATTAAGCAAGAAACTGATAAAAAAGATGTGAAATAATTTAACAGAATAAGAGTGGTAGAAGAATGGAAAAAAATGACCGACGACATGGCTAATACAGCATTCAGAGATGTAAAAAGATATATGGTAAAGAATGCTCAAGAGATAGGGCTCACGACTGAAAAATTCTTTCCCCGAACAGTTCAAATACGTAAATTCGAATAGGTAATCACACACACACACACACACATACACACACACACACACACACACATAATGGATTACTTAAAAGTGTGTATCTTTCATCCCACACACAGTTTTCTTACGAAAATCTTCTAATGACCCGATGACCAACATACTACTCTTCCAGGAAAAGTAACGTGAGTGACAAGTGAGGCCGGCAATACCCAGAGGAAGCACTTTCCAGTGAGTAGTGTCTGCCCGAATGTGGTAGTGCAGGTGAGGCCCGGCACCTCCACTTCCCTCTCATTATCAGTTGACCCGCATATTACCGTCCAGACCCGCCTGGCTGAGGGACTGTGTCACCTGCCGTAGGGAGACCAGGATACATACCACATGGCTCAGGAAGGCCAGGGTACAGGCTTCATGGTTCAGGGAGGCCAGAGATCAAGTCTCATGGTATGCCAAAGCACAGGCCTCACGGTTCAGGGAGGGTAAAGTAGATGGTAGATGTCTTACGGCTCAGGTAGGCCAGGGTACGGCTTCATGGCTCAAGGAGATCACTGTAAGGGGATACTTGGGTACAGGTCTCATGGCTGAGAGAGGCCAGGATACAGTCATGGTTCAGAGAGGCCAGGGTACAATCATGACTCAAGGAGGCCACTGTATGATCATGGTTTAGGGAGACTAGGTCATAGACATGGCTTAGGAGGCCAGAGTGAAGTCAGTCCGCAGGAAACATCTTAATAAAGAAAAATGTCTCTTGCCTATCGGACTGACGAACGTGTCCTGAAGGGGACAACATATGGGATCAGTACCTGCAACATCCCTGAAGATCGTCTCATCATCATCATTTACTACAAAAACAAGAAAACCTGGGACTACATTGTCAGAAACAACCTCACACAGATCAGTAGCCCACTACAGACAACCAATGTAGTTTACAAGTACTCTTGCCCAGTTGAAGGTTGCAAACTTCAAAACACCGTAAACTGCATCGGTATGACTGACTACTGCATCACTCAATCGACGCTCAACACTTCATCATTCAAACCGGAGGCCCTAAACTACATTTGAACAATATAGCATGAATCTCGCTCGTCAGCATCTTACTGACACGATAATAATGAAGCACTACCACGACCCTACGAGACTACAGATAACAGAAGCCTTGTACATAAGGGAATATAATCCCTTCATAAATCATCAAAGTACAGGACAGGCTAGAACTCTACAGTTATTCTCTACCTCACCCCAAATAACGCCACTCTCTTCCTCCATCGGACTTTCCCAGCGATTGTTGAGTCAACAATCGTTGACCTAACGAGTTTGACCCCTACCGACCGCACTACCACTTATGAACTCCGAGAGGAAACGGTCCACCAATCAACATATTATCTACATCGCCACTCTCATTTGTAACACTTCAAGTTGTGGTTTACTCGTGTTTTCTTCTTTATATTGTGTTCAATCATTGTAGTCAATATAAAGATGGGCAGAATTCGCGCACCCGAAGCGTTTCGTGCATTTAGAAAATAATATTGATTTAATATATGAAGTAATTCGCACTTTATCTGTCTCATGAATCAAAACGATTGGTAAGAAAAATGAAAAATATAAAAACATATAAAGCTACAGCGTCCTAAATAAGCATTGGTCTTTCACAAACAGTGTGTCTGAGAATATATTATGAATGCTTACACACACACACACACAGACACACACACACATGGGTGTAAGGCCTGTGTACGAGTAGGAAGAGAGGAGAGTGATTGGTTCCCAGCGAAGGTCGGTCTGCGGCAGGGGTGTGTGATGACCCCATGGTTATTTAATTTGTTTATGGATGGGGTGTTTAGGGATATAAATGCAAGAGTTTTGGAGAGAGGGACGAGTATGCAGCGTGATGGGGATGAGAGAGCCTAGGAAGTGTTAACTGTTGTTCGCCGATGATACAGCAGTGGTGGCTGAGTCGAGTGAGAAACTACAGAAGTTGGTGATTGAGTTTGGAAAAGTGTGTGAAAAGAGAAAGATGAGAGTAAATGTGAATAAGATCTGGGTTATTAGGTATAGCAAGGATGAGGGACAAGTTAATTGGGATGTAAGTTTGAATGAAGAAAAATTTGTGGAATTAAAGTGTTTTCGATATCTGGGAGTGGACTTGGCAGCGAATGGAACCATGGAAGCGTTGGGGGACGGGGCGAAGGTTCTGGGAGCGATGAAGGATGTGTGGAAAGAGAGAACGTTATCTCGGACAGCAAATATATGTATGTTTGAAGGAATAGTAGTTCCAACAATATTACATGGTTGCGAGGCATGGGCTATATATAGAGTTGTACGGAAGAGGGGGGGATGTGTTGGAAATGAAATGTTTAGGACAATATGTGGTGTGAGATGGTTTGATCGAGTAAGTAATGTAAGGATAAGAGATATGCGTGGTCTTAAAAAGGGTGTGGTTGAGAGAGCAGAAGAGGGTTTGTTGAAATGGTTTTGACATATGAAACGAATAAGTGAGGAAAGGTTGACAAAGAGGATATATGTGTCAGAGTTGGAGGGAACAAGGAGAAGTAGGATACCAAACTAGAGGTGGAAGGATGGAGTGAAAGGTATCTTCAGCGCTCGGGGCCTGAACTTGCAGGAGGGTGAAAGGCGTGCACGGAATACAGTGAAATGGAACGATGTGGTATACAGGGGTCGACGTGCTGTCAATGGACTGAACCTGGGCATGTGAAACGTCTGGAGTAAACCATGGAAAGGTCTGTGAGGCCTGGTTATGGATTGGAAGGTGAGGTTTTGGTGCATTACACTTGACAGCTAGAGACTGAGTGTAAGCGAATGTGGCCTTTTTCGTCTGTTTTCTGTAGAGCGGAGTGGCGCCAGGAATAGATGGAGGCGAGCAAGTATGAATATTTACATGTGTATATGCGTATATGCATGTGTATGTGTGTATTATATATGTATATGTTGATTGATATGTATATGTATGTATTGTGCATATATGTGCTTGTATGTATATATGTGTGATTATGAATGGATGGGTCTTTCTTTGTCTGTTTCCTGACGCTACCTCGCTGACGCGGGAAACGGCGATCAAGTTTAAAAAAAAATAGAATATATATATATATATATATATATATATATATATATCCCCCAGCCAAAATTCGAAAGCAGGACCTTCTGCGTGGTAGCTCGGCAACGCTAACTGCTAAGCTGTGATCGCCCCTATTGGGAAATGAGTATTCGGTTACAAGTAATCGAATACTCTTCGTCTCTCATCCTTGAGCAACAGGGTATACACTGGTCAAATCCCATCAGGCTCACATTACCAGCAGGTCGCATTTTGCAAAACCTTACTGTGCAATCGCGGAGGTATATGAACACGAATATAATTCACATGAACGCGCACTTTTATAGAACACATAATACTCCCCAACAGCCAGGATTCCTACCCATGACCTTTTGGGTGGTAGTCAGGAGCGTAAACGGTTAGGCTATGATCGCTCCTAATAGGGAAATGACTATGTCTGTGCTAGCTGCTGATAATGTGAACCTGATGAGATTTGACCGGTGTAGACCCCGTTGCTCATGGATGTGAGACAAAGGGTTTTCGATTACTTGTAATGGAATAGTCATTACCGTATTGCGAAAACCGTGTTGGTTTTCCGGTATAATTTTTGATCCTCTAGAAAAGTGACAGTTTTATCTTGTATTATTCATTCCATCATTTTGCCAAACACTGACGTAAGGCTAATTGGGAGATAGTTCAAGCCACACTTTTTGTGTCCTTTATTACATTCGCTAGTTTTCAGCCAGTTGGCACCTGACCATCCGATAGAGATTTTTTTTTTGTTGAATATTTTTGATATGGGGTATATCAGTTGTCTCCTGACCTCTTTTAAAAATCTTGGAGCTAAGTTGTCTGGGCAGTTGGATTTGTTAGGATTTAGTTGGTCCAGGTATCTAAGTATTTCAGAACTCTTTATTTCTCTAACCTTCAACTTTTCTTCGTTAGATCCTTGAAGGATTTCTCATTGGTTGCGGTATTCGAGATGTTTCTTCAGTTGTGAATACGGAGTTAAAAGAATAATTTAGTATGGTAGCCATTTCCTTCTCGTTAGTAGTTAATGTTTCACGTTCGTTTCGTAATGGTCCAATTCCCTCTTTTACTGACTTCCTTTGTCTTATGTATTTGAAGAATTCCTTAGGATTCTTCTTAACTTTCAAAGAAATTCTTTTTTCCTTCCTCGTGTTTGCTCTGTCTTAATACCTTCTTATACTTTCTTTGGATTTTGATTAATTCCTGGCGAATTTCATCGGTTCCCGTTGATTTGAACTTCTTATATGTTTTCTTCTTTTGGCAAATTAGTCCTTCTACTCTCCTATTCATCCGTGATGGTTTTGAAATGTTGCAAGTTCTCTTCGTAATTTGTGGAGTATGTTTATTTTCAATCTCGAGTAGTGTGTTATTAGAATTATTCCACATTTCCTCTACTGTGTGAGCGTCCAGAAGTTTTGCCTAATTGGTATTGCGAATTTCGTGCCTAATGTTTTCAAAATTTGCTCGCCTGTAATCTGGGATCGAGTTTGTTAATTATTTCATAACCTAAATTTATCTTTAATCTAATCAAATTGTGATCGCTGTTTGCCAAATTCTCGCCTACTTCGCAAGAGTTGATTAAGTTTGTGTCGCTAGTGAGAACAAGATCAAGAATGTTTTTACCTCTAGTTGTTTTTTTTAACTAACTGTTCTAGAAAAGTGTCTTCAATCAGTTCCGTAAGTCTCGTTCCTTCTTGGTCATCAATTAACGTGTTCCAGTTTATGTTTGGACTGTTGAAGTCTCCCACTATTATAACCTCTTTACTGTTTACTATACTTTTGATTTCATTGTGCAGTATCTTCTATGAGTACCGTTGCAATAATGGGGTCTGTCAGCCCCACCGCATGAAACTATATTAGACATACAACGTGCACCCTGAGTCGTCGCCTCTCGCTCCACTTACAAGAAGGTGGAATCAAACAACATCATAAACAAAAGTATTGAACGAAACTAACGAGGGACATTATAGTGAATAATACCAAAATCATTACTAGCTGCAATGATCGGAGGAGACTACAGATATTGGAAGCCATTCACATTAGAGAGAAGCACCTATCTTCGAAATCCAGACAAACATGACCACCGCCATACAGCTCTTTTATGGCTCGACAATAGGACGTAGACGGATGGGACACGTCACTGACCCGCCACAGGCTAATGAGTCCGCTATCGCTGTACAGCAAGAACACAGTCTCGAGTTACGAAGGTCAGAGAGAATCAGACGAGCCCATCCTGGCCTCACCCCCGCATCCGGACATTAACGGTCTTGCTTGACCTACTTAGTGTATTTAGTGATGGATTTTCTATATTCCTACCTCGTGTAATATTGTTCTGTGTTTTTCCTTAACTGTAAATTTTTCTATATTTCTGTTTCCATTTATTGTATTTAGATTGTGACTTATACTGCCCTTCTTGATTTTGTTATATTGCTTCGCTTTTAGTGTTTTCCCTTACTTTTATGTGCTATGTGCTGTGTTTTATCGAGTGTTTATATTTTTTTCATATTTTCTTTGCGTTTTCCATATCATATCCTTGTTTTGTAGATTCCTGATGATGCCTCAGTGTAGGCGAAAGCCTGAATGTAATAAATGATGAACTAGATCCTTTTTCATGTATAATTATAACCTCCACTCACGATTCCGGTTCAGAGGTGGTGTTTGTGCTTATTCCAGCATAAACACACCAGTTGCACGCGTCAAGGACCTGGAGTCTCCAAACTTTGATGTTATGTGGCCCAAAGTCTGTCTCCCTACTGCCACATTCGTCCTCTGTTTCGCCTATTGCTCTCCTAATTTTACTACAAATTTCATATCCTTCTCCGACTGTCTAAACTCCTGCCATGAGACTGTGACTTTCTCTCACCCGCAAAGTCGAGAGCCTCTACTTTGGGGATATCAACGTTTACCATAGGGAATAATTGAATTTCTCCCATTCGGGTAGTGGAGAGATCGAACCCCTCACGTTCTCGATTCTTAATGATTTAGAGAAATTATCTCCCAACTTACCCATATACCTGACCGCTGTGATCACTATCCTAATATTCTAGGTTTGTTTTTCACCTCTAGTCAATCTCGCTGTAAATACACAATTTTGCCCCCAGTTGGTTCATCTGATCACGCTATCATAAATGTATCTATTCTAACAGCACCTTCCCCTCCAGCAGCCCCT
Source organism: Panulirus argus (assembly GCA_038088735.1). Taxonomy (NCBI): domain Eukaryota; kingdom Metazoa; phylum Arthropoda; class Malacostraca; order Decapoda; family Palinuridae; genus Panulirus; species Panulirus argus. Next base: position 4,322 of record JAYMFT010057176.1, on the reverse strand, counting down.
TCTAAGCGAAAATACTGGCACCTGAACAAAGTTGAATGGAATAACTTATGTAACTTCTTTTCTGACCTTCCTTGGGTAAATTACTGTCACTTATGTCGTGATGCTTCTGTCCCCGCCAAACGCTTAACAGAAGTTATTCTTGCGGGAATGGAAGCATTTATCCCCTCTTCCTCCAAGACTAACTCTTTATCCAATCCATGGTTCAATCGTTCCTGTTCTGAGGCCATTCAGACAAGGGATCAGGCATTTCGGGCTTGGAAAAACTTTCCTTCCTTTGGCTACCATTCAGCTTTTATCACTACCCGCAATTGCTGCAAGCACGTTATCCGTGAGGCGAAATGTTCCTTTATTCAAAGAAAGTGCGATAACTTCTCCTTGTCATCCACTGATAGGTCTTTCTGGTCTTTAGCTAAGTGTATCTCTAACAACTTCTGTTGCTTTACCTTTCCCTCACTTTTCCGTCCTGACGGTACTATAGCTGTCTCTCCCGTTGACAGAGCACCTTTCTTTGGTTCTCGTTTCTCCTCTAACTCCACCTTGTATGACTCTAACATTCCTTCACCCCTTGGTGCTCCTCTTGCTAATCCTATGTCTCTTCCCGTAATCTCTTTTCAGACTGTCCAAAAAGAGTGTGCCTTTGAACTTGCCCCTGCACTTGCTCGTCTGTTCAGTTTCTGTTTGAAAACCAAAACTTTTCCTTCTCCTTGATATATGTAATCTCTAAGAAGGGTGACCGTTTTGATCCTTCTGTCGACCGTCCTATTGCTTTGACATCTACCATTTCCAAAGTCTTTGAATCCCTCCTCAACTCCCATATCCTTAAACACCTTGAAAATCGCAGTCTTGTCTCTGATCACTAGTAGGGCTTCTGTAAAGTGAGATCCAATGGTGATATTCTTTCTTATCTTACTAATGTCTGGTCATCATCCCTGAAGGTTTTTGGGGATCATATGTAGTTGCTCTTGACATATCTAAGGCTTTTGACAGGGTGTGGCATTGAGATTTCATCTTTAAGCTTCTGTTTTGGCTTTCCCCCCTCACTTTTCCCCTCCATATCTAGCTTCCTCTCAGGCTGATCCCTGTCTATGGTTGTTGAAGGATCAGCTTCCCCCTTTTTTCTATCAACGGCGGTGTCCCTCAAGGTTCTCTTCTGTCCCCCACACTTTTTCTCCTTTTTTTCAACAATTTCCTCTCCTCCACAAATAATTCAATGCCCTCGTATGCTGATGACTCAACACTGCATTCATCAACATCCTTCAATTCTGCTCCCTCTACTCTCACTCGATCTGCATCTTGTCTTGACGCAGCTTCCTCAGTAAACTCAGACATGATATCCCAGTGGGTAGACAGAATCTTGTTAGGTTGAATGCTTACAAGACACATTTTCTACCCCTCTCTCTATTGAAAACTCCTGACAACTCTCGTCTCTTCTTTGATGGTTCTGTAATAACACCTTTTGACTCAATGAACATACTTGGTATTACTGTAACATCCACTCTTTCTTAGGAACCCCACATTACAGGAACAGCTAAGTCTGCTCCTAAGAAACTGGTAGTCCAGTTAAGATGTCGAAACTTCTTTTCTGAACAGTCGCACAGCTTATACAAAGGATTGATTTGTCCTCATATGGAGTACTGCTCTCACATTTGGGTTGGTTCTAGCTCTGTATGCTTACTTGACAGAGTTGAGTTGAAAGCGATCCGACTTATAAACTGTCCCAGGCTAACTTCCAAACTTGACCTTCTTGCCCTGCCCTGCAATGTTGGATCACTTTCCCTCTTCCATAAGTATTACTTTGGTTTTTGCTCCCTAGAGCTGGCTGCTTGTGTGCCCCCACCACTAGCTAGACCATGCAATACTCGACAAGCTGCTGCACTGCATGATTATTGTGTGGCCATCGGCAACTCAAGGGTGTGCCGTTTTGATAACTGCTTCTTTCCCCACGTGTTGAAGCTTTGGAACTCTCTACCTTCTCATGTCTTTCCCAATAACTGTGACCTGGTACATTTCAAAAAGACAGGTCTTTCACTTTCTCCTAAATTCATAAATACTTTCCCTTGTCTTTTCTTTTTCCATTTCATAATTCTCTCTATACTTCAATTAAGGTCTGGCCTTGATGTAGACTTTTGTCCATGATTGGACCCTTCAGCATTAAAAAAGAATACGGATGGTGGAAGGATTTAAGCCCTCACATTCTCCATTCTCAGTGATTTAGAGTAAATTACCTCCCATCCAACCCTTATCCTTGACTGGTGTGGCCACTCTCATGATATTCTGGATTTTTTTTTTTTTTTTTTTTTTTCCCCATCTGACAGTAAATACACAATCTTGCCCTCAGTTGGTTCATCTAATCACACTTTAATAAATAAATCTATTCGAACGGCACCTCCTCCTCTAGTAGCCCCTTCTAAGTGTAAATACTGGCACTTGAACAAAGCTGACTGGAATAACTTATGTAACTTCTCTGACTTTTCTTGAGTAAATTACTGTTTCTCATGTGGTGAAGCTTATGTCTCCGCCAAACGTATAGCAGAGGTTATTCTTTCGAGAATTGAAGAATTTATTCCCTCTTCCTCCAAGACGACCTCTTCCTCCAATCCATGGTTTAACCGTTCCTGTTCTGAGGCCATTCAGACAAGGGATCAGGCAAATCAGAATTAGAAAAGCTCTCCTTCCTCTGGCTTCCATTCAGCTTATTATATCACTGCCCATAATCACTGCACGCACAATATCCATGAGGCAAAGCATTCCTTTATTCAAAGGAAGTGCAATAACCTCTCCTCGTCATAGGTCTTTCTGGTCTTTAGCTTAGGGCTCCTCTAACAATTGTCACTGTCTTTCCTTCACTTTTCTGTTGTGGTGGTACTATAGCTGTCCCTACCGTAGACAAAGCAATTCTCTTTGGTTTCCATTTTTCCTCTAACTCCACCTTGGATGGCTCTAACATTCCTTCACCCCCTGATGCTCCTCTTACTAATCCTATGCCTCTTCCCGTAATCTCTTTTTGGACTGTCCGAAAAGTGCTTCTTTCTCTGGACACAAGCAAGGCTCATGGTCCTGATGGCATCCATCCCCGTGTACTGAAAGAGTGTGCATCTTAGCTTGCGCCTCTGCTTGCTAGTCGTTTCCGTTCTTTTTAAAAACCAAAACTTCTTGGAAGCATGCATTGATACATCCCATCCCTAGGAAGGGTGACCATTCTGACCCCTCTAACTGTCATCCTATTGCTTTGACATCTACCATTTCCAAACTCTTTGAATCCATCCTCAAGTGCCATATCCTCAGACACCTTGAAAATCACAGCCTTCTCTCTGATCACCGGTATTTCTTCTGTAAGGTGAGATCCGCTGGTGATATTCTTTCCTATCTTACTAATGTCTGGTCATCATCCCTGAAAGATTTTGGGGAGTCATGTGTTGTTGCTCTTGAAATATCCAAGGCTTTTGACAGGGTTTGGCATCGTGGTTTCATCTCTAAGTTCCTCTGTTTTGGCTTCCCTCCCTCACTTTGCTCCTTCAAATTTAGCTTCCCCTCTGTGGTTGCTGATGAATCAGCGTCCCCCTTTTCTTCATCAACAGCAGTGTCCCTCAAGGTTTTGTCCTGTCCACTACACTTTTTCCCCTTTTTTTCAACGATTTCCTTTCCTCCACAAATTATCCAGTTCTCTCATATACTGATGACTCAACACTTCATTCATCCACATCCTTCAATTCTGCTCCTTCTCTCCCTCAATCTGCATTTTGTCTTGACACGACTTACTCAATAAACTCAGACTTGGACAGGATATCTCAGTGGGGTAGACAAAATTTTAAGTTTAATGCCTCTAAGACACAATTTCTACCCATCTCTTTATCGAAAACTCCTCACAATGCTCATCTCTCCTCTGATGTTTCTGTAATTGCACCTCTTGACTCAATGAACATATTTGGTATTTCTGTAACATCAACTCTTTCTTGGAAACCCCACATTACGGGAATAAGTAAGTCTTCCTCTGAGAAACTGGGTGTCCTGTTTAGATGTCAAAACTTCTCTTATGAACAGTTGCTCCATTTATGCAAGGGACTGACTCATTCTTTTATGGAGTACTGCTCTCAAATTTGGGATGGTTCTAGCTCTGCATCGTTACTTGATAGAGTTGGTTCGAAAGCAGCCCTTACTATGACTTTTCCCTCTCTGTTAAACATTCCTCTTTTTCTATTCACTATACCAACATTCGTAGTCTGTCTTGTAACCTCTCCTTGAACACTCTGTCAAGTACCTCTCCTAATATCTTACTTCTGTCTGAGACACAGTTGTCTAATGATGTTCTCACTAGTCCCTTT
>JAYMFT010057165.1:0-15046 GCA_038088735.1 Panulirus argus | reverse complement strand
GTCTCCAAGACCTCCAAAACTACTTGCTCCCCAGACCCTCACAACTGGTTGGTCCCCAGACCTCCACAACTGGCTGGTCTCCAAGACCTCCAAAACTACTTGCTCCCCAGACCCTCACAACTGGTTAGTCCCCAGACCTCCGCACTAGTTGGTCCCTAGACCGTGAGCCACACTGGTTGGTCCCCAGACCTCCAAAACTGCTTGGTCCCCAGACCTCTACAACTGGTTGTTCAGCAGACCGCCACAACTGGCTGGTACCTAGAACTCCACAAGTGGTTGGTCACCAGACCTCCACAACTGGTTTTTTCCCCAGACCTACACAACTGGCTGGTTCACAGACGTCCACAACTGGTTAGTTCCAAGAACTCCACAACTGGTTGGTCCCCAGACCTCCACAACATGTTGGTTGCCAGACCTCCACAACTGGTTGGTCAGAAGACCTCCACACAGGTAGGTCCCAGACCTCCACAACCGGCTGATCCCCACACCTCCACAACTGGTTGGTTCCCAGACCTACACAACTGGCTGGTCCCCAGACCTCCACAAATAGTTGGTCTCCAGACCCCATAAATAGTCACCAGACCCCCAGCACTGGTTTGTCACTAAACCTCCACCACTGTTTGGTCCTCAGACCTCCACAACTGGTTGCTCCTAAGACCTCCACAATTGGTAGGTCCAACACCTCCACAACTGGCTGGTCCCCATACCTCTACAAGTGGCTGATCCCCACATCTACACAACTGGCTGATCTCCACACCTCCACAACTGGCTGATCTCCACACCTCCACAACTGGTTGGACCCCACACCTACACAACTGGCTGGTCCGCATACCTACACAACTGGCTGGTCCGCACACCTACACAACTGGCTGGTCCGCACACCTACACAACTGGCTGATCCCCACACCTACACAACTGGCTGATCCCCAAACCTCCACAACTGGTTGGTCACCATAACTTCACCACTGTTTGGTTCCTACACCTCCACCACTGGTTGGTCCACACACCTCCACCACTGGTTGGTCCCCAAACCTCCACCACTGGTTGGTCCCCACACCTCCACCACTTGTTGGTCCCCACACCTCCACCACTGGTTGGTCCCCACACCTCCATCACTGGTTGGTCCCCACACCTCCACAACTGGTTGGTCCCCACACCTCCACAACTGATTTATCCATTGACCTCCACAATTGGTTGGTCTCCAGAACTCCACAACTGGCTGGTCCCCAGACCTAAACAACCGGTTGGTCCCCACACCCCCATAAATAGTTGGTCCTTAGACCCCCACAACTGGTTGGTCCCAAGACCTCCACAATTGGTTGGGCCCCAGACCTCCACACCTGGCTGTCCCTCAGACCTCCACAACTGGTTGATCCCCGGCCCTCAACAAATGGTTAGTCCCCAGACTTATACAAGTAGTTGGTCCCCAGACCTCCACAACTGGTTTGTCCCCAGACCTACACAACTGGTTGATTCCCAGACCTACACAACTGGTTGGTCTCCAGACCTCCACAACTAGTTGGTCTCAAAGCTTACACAACTGGCGGTCCCCAGACCTCCACAAATTGCTGGTTCCTAGACCTATACAACTGTTTGGTCCCCAACTTCCACAACTGGCTGGTTCCCAGACCTCCAGCATTGGTTGGTCCCCAAACCCCCAGCATTGTCTGGTCCCCAGACTTCCACAACTCATTGATCCCCAGACCTCCGCAACTGTTTGATCCCCAGACCTCTACAATTGGTTGGTCCCCAGATTTCCACAACTGGCTGGTCCCCAGACCTCCACAACTGGTTTCTCCCCAGACCACCACAACTGGTTGGTCCCCAGACCTCCACATCTGGATGATCCCCAGACTTCGACAACTGACTGGTCCCCAGACCTCCACAACTGGATGGTTCCTAGACCGCCACAACTGGCTGATTCCCAGACCTGCACAACTGGTTGGTCCCCAGACCTCCACAACTGGCTGGTTCCCAGACCTACACATCTGGTCGGTCCCCAGACCTCCACAACTGGCTGATTCCCAGACCTACACATTTGGTCGGTCCCCAGACCTCCACAACTGGATGGTTCCTAGACCGCCACAACTGGTTCGTCCCCAGACCTACACATCTGGTCGGTCCCCAGAACCTCTACAACTGGCCGATTCCCATACCTGCACAACTAGTTGGTCCCCAGACCTCCACATCTGGCTGATTCCCAGACCTACACATCTGGCGGTCCCCGGACCTCCACAACTGGCTGATTCCCAGACCTACACATTTGATCGGTCCCCAGACCTCCACAACTGGCTGATTCCCAGACCTGCACAACTGGTTGATCCCTAAACCAACACAATTGTTTGGTTCTCAGACTTCCACAACTGGTCGGTCCCCAGGCCTACACAAATGGCCGATTCCCAGACCTGCACAACTGGTTGGCCCCCAGACCTACACAACTGGCTGGTCCTCAGACCTACACAATGTCTTGGTCCCCAGACCTCTACAACTGGCTGGTCCTCAGACATACACAACGGGCTGGTCCCAGACCTTCACAATTGGTAGGTCCCCAGACCTCAACAACTACTAGTCCAGACTATTACTAATGAGAGAGAGAGAGAGAGAGAGAGAGAGAGAGAGAGAGAGAAAATATTCTGAGTTGAACTGATAAAGTTTACCCTCAAAGAAACCTCATTCTTTAACTTCAAAATTTTGTTTTCGTTAATAGAATTTTAGGACACACTTGTATATTTCTTGCGTAACTCTCGTGGAGTTTCTGTTTACAACAGTGTGAGAAGCCATAATGAACTCTGGTCAGCGGAAAAAATTTATATATAAGCCTGCAAACGTGAAATCTTAAACTGTAATATTTGGATGTGAAACCTCAGCGTTTTTAGTTTCGGATAAGTCAAACTATTATGATTAGAAAGTGGTTACCTTTCGTTCTCCAGCTGGAAATAAGAGTATAACGAATAAAGACGCATGAAATTATGTTACTAGGAAGAAATCGTTCGAAAGACAAATGAATACATGTTAAAATGGCTGGCCACGCGAGACGCATGGGAGATGACGGATTGGTAGTATCGTAGAAGGTACAAGAAAGGGGTCCACTGTAATAAAGATGGACTGATGCTCTAAGTGGATTACTTGTTGAGGGTTAGATGGACATAACATGAACCTACCAAGCTGACTGAATGTATACCTGACGTGTGAAGATGGAGGTGCGAATCGAATCAACTCTATGTGCAAAGTGAAAATTCCAGGTACTCTTTCATTTAACACAATTGAATTTGTTTGAGAGCATTGTTTCCATTCATATCAATTTCCACTAATATCATTACTACAGACAAAATGCTTCCACTGTATCCTTTTCGTCTGATATATTCCTGGCCCTATCCACTTCCCTGGCTGAACCCATCCATCCCTTTGTCTCTCAACCTTCCTCCCTCTATCCATCTTTCAGACCACATGGCCATACACCATCCCGAAACGCTTTAATCCACATCCCTTTTCCTGTGATTTCTGCACGCCACATTTACTCTTCTCACCTGTAATTTGGTGATCAGTTTGAGGATCTCATTATCACAAAGTTTTTATGATCAATTACCAGAAATTTGTAGTGAATAAAATTCTTTGATTGTAGGAGATTTAAACATTCCGGTATCTAAAGAGAGATACTCCCTTTCCTTTAGCTGCGGGAGTGGATTCCACTTAAATCTGTTTAATACTGCCCTTATCCAATTAGTGAGAGACCTACTCGCGACGCGAATACATCAGATTTAGTTCTAACAAAAGAAGAGAATCTTGTTCATAATGCTGAAGTTGGAGAAAAGTTTAGTAAAAGTAATTACAGAAAAATTACTTTTGAGCAGGCTCTCAAAATTGCATGTAATGTTGGTCAATACGACAGTCGCGGAAAAAAAAGAATAAACGTCCAAATTTTGATGACCTACTCATTACTCTTCACAGGCAAACTTAGGATGATACAGTCAATGAAAATGACACGAACGTAGATTAAAAAGTCTTTTAGTAAAATCTTTAAAGCAGTAGAGGAAACATACGTGCCAATGCGTAGCAGACGGTCTATCCCTAAATAAAAGTCAAGGTGGTGGAAGATTGAAATGAAAAAGTGTCTGTTGTCTACGAAAGTAGCTAATAAGAAACTCGGAGAGTAGGAGAATTATACGATAAAGTAAACGTCAATATGACGTGTATATTGCTGAAAATAGGAAAAGAAACCTTAAGGAGTTTTACGGTTATGTTAAAAGCAAGAGAGTCTTTACCAGGTCAATAGGTCCATTAATTACGGAAAACGCCGACTTGGTTCGAGACAACGAATCCATATCAGAAATATCAAATTACTTCTTTTGTATCTGCATTTACGAACGAAGGCACAACGCATTTTCATTAATAAGAGAGGGCAACGTTCTTCAACAAACTGACGTAAAAACCGAAGCATACTTTCAACAATACACGAAATGAAAATATATAAATCGGCAGGCTTTGATAAGTCTTAGCAGAAAACAATCAAAGAGGCGAAAAAATGAGGTAGTTAAGCCCCTGACTTCCCTTTCCAATATCACTTGCTATGGGAAACGTTCTAGAATGATTTCGGTGATATCTCTCGTGTCTGACATTTGTTGGATTTCTTTTACGATATAATCAACATGTGTGACGAAAGTAGAGCAGTTGCTGATATGTATCTCGATGTCCATAAAGCTTTCGATAAGATATCGCATCGATAGCTTCCAGCAGAAATTTGTGAATAATGGTCAAGCCTTAGACTAGCTAGACGTAACAAGTGGAGTGCCAAAAGGATCAATCTTGAGACTGGTTCTCTTTCACATGTATATTGATGATATTGATAATGGGTTGCATTGCAAGATATCAAAGTTCGCTGAAGATACAAAGGTGGAAAATAATACTACAAATGAACCTAAACGTCTACAGCTTAAACTGACGTAGACAAAGTGATGGAATAGTCTCGTAGGTGGTAAATGAGATTCAGTACCAATAAGTGCAAGGCTTTACACACCGGTAGTGAAAACGAAAAGGCAAGCTTCAGTATGAATTCTGTTGAACTGCAAAAGACAAATAAGGAAAATGACGTGGGCGTAGTTATCTCTGCTGACCTAACACCAAGTGAGCATTGCATAGTAGAAGTGAAAAGAGCGAACGAGTTTCTCTTATTCATTGCTAGCGCGTTCGAATTGAAATCCAGGGAAATCACCCATACTCCTTACAGTTCATTGATTGGTTCAAACAGATTGGAGAGAGTACAGCGCCGAGCTACCAAGTTGGTTCCCGGACTGAGAAACAAATCTTACGAAATCAAGTTGAAAGATGATGTAATACAAGTATTAAAAATGATCAAAGGTTTTAATAATCTTGATCTGTCAAGTTACCTAAGACTTGATTCGTCTGATTCACCTCGTAGTAATGGATACAAACTCGTGGGCAAACGTTTTACCTCGAATAAGGCGAAGTACTTTTTCTTCAACAGTACTGTTAGAATATGGAACGAACTACCAATCAGAGTGGTTGAACGCAGCACGATAGATTCGTTTAAGAAAAGACTTGGCAAATACTTCGCTTCAAGCTCACGACTAACATTGTTTACGCCTCCTAGTCAACATGACAATCTGCAAGTTACTCTCATTGAATTATCTGCATGCCTTCTTACTTTTACCACGCTTATCTTTGAGTTTATGACATCGAAAGGACCTAATGGACTGTTGCTGTTTGAATTCCTTTGCAGTTCTCTGTTCTATCGATCCTCCTAATACCAGGCACACCACGCTAGGTGTCCCATATAAGCTTATTTCATATCTTGAACAATTTCCACTTGAATGCATTTTTTTCCCCCAGAGCTTTCACTCTTCCACCTAACTGTTCTCCCTTGCATAGTGCTATTTTCGACTTCATCTTTGTCACTGCCATCTCTTATCGCATCGAAACCTCGTCCACAGCTTCCAGTCCTTCACCATTCAGATCGATCGTGCACTCTGATCTCCCTATCTTTTTCAGAGACTTCAAGGTTCTAAAACATTTTCATGTACGTGGACCACTTAGAGAGGCCCGAAGTGCCTGTGGACCACCTTCAGTATGTATCCAGTAAGATATCGGGCCTTACTTGTAATAAGGTTCTCCTTCAGCAATATCGTCCTCGCGTTATACATAATCGTAAGAGGCCCACCATTCTCTCCAGCCCCATCTGTGATGAACTAGGCAGCCACACACAGCATCATCTTCATATAACAAAAGTGGCAACTCCGTCGCCGTTTCTCCATGACTCATCAGTACACCAGAGCGTACTTATGTACTCTGGGAAAAGAAATATGAAGCATAAATGCTCTGGACTGAATAACTTACGTATATGAGATGAACTTACGAGTATGAACTGTCAACGTGTATGTATTAAGCAGTAACGATGCTCCGTCGCAAATAAGTAATTCATCTACATGTGATATTTAGATAAATGAGATTTTTCTTAAGAGATCAGTATGGGAACTATTTACAGGTCCTGGCACAGCTGACTGAAGGTAAAAGTGTAAATATCTTTTATCATTGACCGGAAGGGATTAATTGGAGTTGCAATGTTTGGGAGAGAGGTTCTGGAAATTCTCTTGGGGTTGCTGGTTAGAGGGACTTGTTTCAAGAAGTTGAAGAATTTTGGAGAGGGTTTTGGAGTGTTCCTGGGAGTTTAATTTGATGGACGTAATTTCAGGATTCGCAGAGTCTACGAGGGGTTTCTTGGAGTGTTCTTGGGAATGTTAACTTGCGGTACCAGATTTTAGGAATAGAGAGTCTGGGAGGGGTTTCTTTGAGTGCTAATTTGAGGGACGAGATTTTTGGGAGTTGCAGTGTTTGTTGGAGTGGTCACAGGAGGAACGGGATTTTAGGAGTAGCAGTTTTTGGGAAGGGTTTGTTGGAGTGCTCACTGGAGGGACGGAATTCTAGTCGAAGAGATTCGAAGTGGAAAGATTCAAGTCTCCAAGAATTTCGAAAAATCATCGAGCACAGGTCCTATCTTACGAAGAGCATACAGTGTCATAACTCCGGGTTCTTCCCACAATAAAACTACAATCAATACTTCGTTATCCAAAGGAATTTACTTCTAACGTAATGAAAAGGGATTCTTTGTGCCTTTTTATCTGAGTGAACCACACTTTTGATCATTTGATATCTGAACTATAGAGAAAAGCTCCGACTTTTATCGACGTTTCATTCCATGAAGCTGGAACAGCTTATTGATTGGGCAATAGGTCGAGCGAGGTTTTCCAGACCCTATTTGGGCCGGGATGACCTACGCAAAGCGCCATGGGTCTGGAAAAGTTCGGGTGGTCGAAATGTTACAAAACAGCGTTTGGCAGCTTCGTCCAGGTCTTCCCGAATGAGATATCGACGATTTCTGGTCTTAAGACATTGACAGCATTTCAATTCATTCGTACAACAAAATTTCTCAAGAGTTAGAAACGACAGCGTTAGAAGGGAATTGTACTACGTTTTTGATCTGCACATCACCACGAGTACGTCTAAGACAGTGCCCATTACGAGGATTCGAGTCCTGAACTACTTTCCTTACGTTAGATTTAGGTGGGGATGGATCTGAAACTATTGGACAGTAGTCACTTAACATGTACTCGTGAGTATCCCATGTGATGTCTTAATGTATGTTAGGGAGATAAAAGCCGAGATATTTCCCGTCCGATTATTTATACTCGTTCCCATAGAGTCATTCGGAGAGCAAGAGGTTAAAATCCGTGATCATATTAACCACTTGTTTCGGCTGATTGGTTGTTTGCGCTTTAGGCCTATAACTGACAAGGTCATTCAGGTCGTCAACGTCAAGATATAACCACCAATCGAATCATCTTTACGATCTTAGAGCGTTAAGGATAAATTTGTGCCCATAAACACCCTCCCTGTGTATCTATCTATAATTACCTCAAGACCAATTTCTATGAAAGTCTTGATGTTCCTTCAGTCTTTCTAAAGGCTCCTGCGGCCCAAGGCTGCGCTACTTCCAGTAGCAGGGAAATGCAAACTCCTTTAGAGTAAAAAGGTCCTTCACTCTCAATAATACAGCCTCGCCAAAGGTAACTCTTCACTCGCGGCGTAACCTCGAGCCGGCGGAGTCCGGTAACTGTGTACCACTCCCTCACTGATGACGACGAGGATCACCATCAATGTCCCCTGATATCATTTTTCTGAGGAGCAACGGGTGTAGAATTAATTTAGTCAGTCATCATCAAGCACACAGAAAATGGGAAAGTGAGCTGTACAAATGGCCAGCTACGTGTTGCTACATCTTACCCCACATGAGACGGCTTTGGGTCAGAATGTAAAATCACTGCTTTATGGGAAGGTTGAAAGCTCTGACGTACATGAGGTAGCTAACCCATTATCTTCATCGCTTCTCTACGAACGATAGCCTTCTAGAATTAACACCAATCGACCAGACTTAACGTGTGTGTTGTCATTGCAGACAAATGTCCAATGGCGTAGAAAATGGATGCAGTACGAATAGCTGTGTTTGTTTATCCTACAGGAACTATACGTTTCTCTCATACGTTTCTAAATGTGTTGGTCTGAGAGCGATGTGACAGACTAGCTGTAACTCAGAGCTTCATCCGGACTGGGTCGAGTCTCCAGGAGAACGCGATCGCCCATGGAATAGGCGCGAATGGAGGTATCGACTGAACCCAGCGGTTACAGTGAGGCAAAACTTGATCCCATCTTTGCTGATGTCACTGGATGTGATGGTCCGATGACGTGTGGCCAGGCAAGAATTTTAAAAATCCGTTTACTTTTGTAATATTCAACGTGTTTTAAACTCTGTGGGGCGACAGAAGGAATAAAGCTTTACAATTTGTTGGATTAATGTCATTGCCAGGAGGAGGGTCAGATTCAATGATGAAGTCAGACAACGACCGAGTGTGTGTGTGTGTCGTTGTTCAGGGAGGGTCACAGTCTGAGTTGGCAACAGTACCCATCTTCGGTCTCGATCTCAAAGTCGAAGTAAAAGACCCACTGGTTTTCGAAGTCTCGTGAGTCTCATCAACTCTCCTCAGTGCTTCACACCATGAAGTGTTGTGTATTAGCTTAGTTACAGGAATGTCCGCTTTAAACTTATACGGAGGACTATCTCAATACGAGCTTCGATTGCGTGAAGCGAAAGCCTTTGAACCGGTTCCATAGCGCGGTCTCAACAGTACAAACCAATGCACTGTGATCATAGAGCTCACATATGTAGCAAGTCAATCTGTCGAGAAAGCGAGCGGAACAAAGCAGTTTGTGTACCAAATATCGATCTTCCAGAAGTCAGGGTGACAAAGTGGACTGTTCTAGCACGTCGCTCGTGAGAAACAGACTTTGTAATATACAAGATTTCTCACTGCTTCACCTGAGAGTCGCTGGACAACGTTGCTTTCAATCTAATCCATTCTATCACTGCGGCAAATTACTCCCCTGAAGGAATTGATAGTTACAGGAATGGAAACCCCAACGTTATACCTATGAGCCAGTCTAATACCTTTTAGATCCCTGAATCGAGTCACTGACTGGATCATTAGTGGCGAGTGGAATCTTTCCAGGTTGACCTATTATGCTCAACGCGTCCCACCCTTTTCGTCAATAGACTTGTAACAGTTCGCATTGTTAATCGTGACGCAGTTACGGGCCACCAGATATCGAGTCGGCATGAGTTCGAATCCTGGCCGAGGCAGTCGACCACAAGTTATTTCCCAGTCGGAGTATTCTAATATCTTCAGACAAAGGCCATTATCATTATCATTATCATTGTCTCTGGTACACATATATATATGTATATATATATATCCACGGAACTACCATATAACATGTAAACCTCGAACAGCCAGGATCGAAGCCGGGTTCCCAGCGTGGCAGGCGGTTAGCGCTACCGCTCGGCTATATACCTCAACGTGTGAACAGTTAGGTTCTGTTAAATGCTATTTGCTGGTTGTGTGAGCCTAATGGGATCTGACCGGACTAGACCCAGTTGCTCACCGCTGTGAGACGATGATTATGTATGGAAAAAAAAAAGAAAAAAAAAAATAAATATATATATATATATATATATATATATATATACGAATATAGTGCATATGAACGCGCGCTTTTCATAGAATACATAATGCCCCCAACTGCAGGGATTCGAACCCTGGCCTTTTGCGTGGCAGCTGGGAACGCTAACCTCTCGGCTATGATCGCGATCATAGCTAAGCCGATAGCGTTCCCAGCTACCACACAAAAGGTCCGGGTTCGAATCCTTGCTGCTGAAGTGTAGTATGTGAGAAGAGAAGGTCCCAAGACTGAGCCCTGTGGCACCCCACTCGTCACGTCTACCCATTCAGCCGTTTGGTCAAACCAATTCTCTAACCACCGAAGTGCAGCCCCATGTGTACCTAGGAACTTAACTTTTGTTAGTAATCTCCCATGCGGGACTTTATCAAGCGCTTTTGGAAAACCTAAAAGAACGACACCTGGTTTACTTTCATCATACAAGTTCATTATATCATAAAAGAAAGCGAGCATATTGATCAGATATGAACGGCTTGGCCGTAACCCATGCCGGGAATCGTTAGTTAAGTGGATGGTCCTGTAAATGTGATTTACAATCTTGTCTCCTTAAGTTTACCAACCACAAATAACAAGTAATTCGGGCTCTGATTTCTGGGCAGGGACTCGTCACATATTTATAAATATGTCACACTGGTCGCCTTTTAATCATCTGGAACTTTCGCTGTAGCAAGTGAATTACTGAAAAAAAATTATCAACGCCCACTCTGTCTCAATTCTCATTTCTTTTCACTACTCTCGGACAAAGGTTAGTTATATTCAATCCCCTTAACATTAATAGTTTGTCTTGCAAATAATATCCTCCTCTCTTATTAATCGAACTGGATCACTCATACCTCAAACGTGTGTACCAGTTTGCATTACTAACCCTGACACATGCATGGGCCGCAAGTGTTCGAATCCTGGTTGCGGTAGTCGGCCCACAGAAAACCTGCCATCCTCTGGTAGGGGTTGGTCGATAAAATGGGTACCTGGTTCAGGCTAGGTATATATATATATATATATATATATATATATATATATATATATATATATATATTGTGCTGTCTCAACTTACAATGAAAAGAAAATTACTACTTACACCCCGAGAATCGAACCCCGTAGTATATATATGCTCAAGGTCTTTACAGTACCTATAATGTCTCGGCAACGCCACAGCATATGAGGGGAAGGTAAACAAAGAAGTTAAATCTATTCGCTGGAAGATTCCGTTGCAGAAAATATTCCTTGTCAGGCAAGATGATCGCTAACGGCTTTCTCTGCTTGACATAAACACTGACCTGCCATCATCCTGTAAGCATCACGAGTTCGACGTATATAAAGTTTAGCAACGGAACTCACAAGCATGCAAACAGTCATGAATGCATGCACCCATCCTTACGTGGTCAAGCTCTCATGCCCTTCATACCACTGTACCCGCTCCACCATTTACTGTATCCACTCCGCCACTTGTTTAAACCACTCCTCTCTCTATACGCTACACCGCAGAACTTCTCCTTCATCCACTGTACCTCGTCATTAGCTGTTCTCTCACTTGGATCAAGACAATAAAACCCTGGTAAAAATCATATATGTTTTCTCCCTATTTATCTGCGAAGACATCTCGTGCCCGAGGTCCAGTCCCATTGCTAGCGGAGGGGAACATTTTATAACACACTGGCATACACAATAAAATAATATATTGACATCATCGTTCGAAATGAAAACTTTCATCAAATAACAATGAAGGAAGTGAAAAATAAAGTAATAATCCCTTGAATATTCATTTCAGTGAGTCACTTCTTACAGATAAAATCCCACACGATTAGAAGTGTCAACGTAATACCGATGCTCCAGAAACTTAGTAAGTCCCTTTCCCGGAAAATATCGCCCATTGCATTCTAAACAGTTTGCAAACTTATGGAAACCATCATCTATGACAAGACTGTAAATCATTTTGAGAACCACTAATAAACGATTAACAGCGTTGTTCCAGATGAAATCAATCTTGTCAGAAAAATCTGCGTGATTTTCTTCATGATATAATCATCATTTAAGATGAAGGTAAGTCCTGCATCAAACAATTTTATCAATCGGTAACCCAAACGGTGAAAATGATGCTATAATTCTGTGGATTATAAAACTGATTGATTGGCGATGTACAAGTCTGAAGATAGTCAGACGTAACAAGTGGTGTGCTGCAGGGATCAGATTTAGGACCAGTTCTCTTTTTAAGGACACTGATAACGGGCTAGTCTTTACGATATCGAAATTCTCATCTCATATCTATCTGATAAATCTTAGGGACATGATAATATTGTTAACCCTGTAAGATATCAGAACCCACAAACAACATTAACTAGGATCATAAGCGGTACATGAACCTATATCGATGAGAGCAAAGTTTTACACACTGGGAGTATAAACAACAGGACGAGCCAAAGTATGAGTTCTATTGAGCTACGAAAGGAGAAAAGGGAAAAAGACGTAACAGAATGGCCTGAAGACATGTGAGCAATGCGTGGAAACAGCTGAAAAGGCGGACATGTTCTTCGGATTCATAAGTAAGGCATTCGCATCCGAGTCTAATACACTTACCTTGACCTTTCACAATTCACTGCTGCTTCCCAACCTCGAATATTGTGTTTAGTTTTGGTCATCCTATTCATGAAAAGAAGAGCATGGTGTCGAGCCGTCTAGATGATTCCTGGACTGAAAAACAAATCCTATGAGAACCAACTAAACGACTTAAAACTATTTAGCTTAGAAAAGAGAAAGCTGAGATGTGATTTGATACAAGAATTCAAAATTATCAAAGGCTTTCATAAACTCTTTCTAAGCAGCTATTTGCTATGATTTGATTAGAAGTAATGGAAAAACCTCGTGAGCAAACGTTTTACTTCGAAACGAGGCGTAGTATCATTCCTTCGACGGTATTATTAACGTACAGAACGATGTATTATTTAAACGAGCTGAAAAAAAAGCACTGCATATTAGCTTCAGAATCGACACAACGGATACTTCAAGTCCACTATTGACATCAACTGCGCCCCCTTGATTACATTTACGTTTTACGGGTATTTCTCATTACAGCCATCTGTGCTTCCGAAAGGACCCAGAGCTCCGTTTCTGTCTGCACTCGTGTTGTATTCCTTTGAGCGTGAGAACATGTTACAAGGGTCAGCTGAGGGCCTCTATTAAGGATGCCCTGAGGCGCCCCCTTGTACTGAGAACGCGAGACATGTAATGAATAATCTACTGAATCATAATATATGTATATATATATATATACATATGGCGTCCGGCTTTCTACCTTGTAACTTGGAGACGTTTGTCCAAGAGCATATTTAGCCGCTTGTTTACCCAGCCTCCACACGGCCTGATTACTCTGGGCAAACTTCGTAAACGCAGCAGGTAGAGCATTACAGATGATATCAAAGATATATATATGCAGACCTAGACCGACATCCCTCATTTACTATGTAAATCCATCATCTTGTGAATTCAGAATGTGTACGGAAAGACTAATGAGATTCTTCATGGAAATTGTGGAAAGTTCAGTTCTATTTGCACCCATAATGAGGACCTGTCATTTCAACCCAAAGAAATTGAGATTCTAGGAGAACCAATTTGATATATGGACATCCAGTCAGAGAACCCGTTGCTTCCCGACCCATGATCAGGAGATGCCACTGTTGATCGTGTGTATATCTACGGTACACCTGAAGAACAGATCACGATATAATGACTAAGCCCAATACTGGTATAATTCTAAGCTCATGGGATCAAAGTTCAGGGTCACTTTACATCATGAGGCCATTTTGACTGGACACTGAGAGTCTATAGTCTACAGTTAGCCTCTAGCATTTTCGAGTGCCATCTGTGTTGTTTCCAGTGTCACAGGGCCACAGATCAAAACGGGTAAGCACCTTGGTCGTGAAGGGTAGCTCTTTGTGAATCTCGCTCGAAATCAAACGTCAAGAAACGATCTGTCAAGGAAGACAGACTAGGACCACCCGCGTGCAAGCTGTCACTCTGTGTTGAGGTGATAAGACACCCGCGGTCAAAAATTCCTCTGGAGATACCGACTGCAGCTGATGTGTCCCCGCCCGCTGTGAAAGTGCTGACATCAGTTACCTCAAACGAAGAAAAAATAAGATAACACGAATGAGGCTACAGCAGCAGAGACGTGATCACGTGCGAGAAACATGCCAGTGACTGCGACGGCAGTGGTAGGAGGCCTTGGCAAGGGAGGTCTCGCCCCTGACAGCTTCTGTGGTCCATTGAGGGCGGCGGATCTGTTGACACAGACTGGGTACACCATGGGAGAAATGAACAGTTCTGCACCGTTCCTCTACAGCCTCTGGTTGTCTGGGTGGAGCGCACGCCGCTCTTGTCACCATCTTTACCAAGCCAAGTCTAACTACAACCGTCTTAGATTCCACAGAGGTTATGGATGAATTCCTAAGACAGTCTGGTCTACATCCGAACCTATCTTAAGATCTTATCATATAAACAGAAAGGACAGGGCTCGATAGGTGAAATAAGAACCTGATTATACACGTATCTTATGAGACATGTTTGTATTCACACTCTAAACATGAAGGTAGCGGTCTTAATAAAACCTTGTCATTCAGACCTCGGTATTATAATATAATGTGTCTTCAAAATCTGATATTCAAATGGAACGTTTCCTTCACGCACTGACATCAAATGAAAACGGTCCTACAATCCCTGAAACTAAAACTGAAAGTGAACTTTAAACCCTGACCCGAGATAGAATGACACAGAAACAGAAAACGTGTCCTTCAGGATCTACGTGTCCTGCAGGCTCTAACACTAAAAGAGAACGTGTCCTTCAAGCTCTGACAGAAGCAGGACGTGTTCTTCAGCCTCTGACATAACAAGAGAATGGACTCCCGTGGTGTAGCGGTTAGCGTTCCTGACCGTGACGCATTCACGGGCCGCCCAGGGTCGAGCGCATAGG
>JAYMFT010057154.1:0-15046 GCA_038088735.1 Panulirus argus | reverse complement strand
AAAAAAAAAAATATATATATATATATATATATATATATATATATATATATATATATATATATATATATATATTTAATTTTTTCATGTTTGATCACCGTTTTCCAAGTTAGCGAGGTAGCACCAGGAAGAGAAGGGCCTCATTCACTCGTATCCATACTGTAGCTGTCATGTGTAATGCACAAAAGCACAACTCCCTATCCATAACGAGTCCCCACAGACCTTTTCATGGTTTACCCCGGCCGCTTCAAATGCACTGGTTCAGTCCATTGACACCGAGTCGACCCCTGTATTCCATATCGATCCAGTTCACTCTATCCCGTATATGCTCTTCACCCTCCTGCTTGGTCAGGCCCTGATTGCTCAAAATCTTTTTCACTCCATCCCTCCATCTCCAATTTGGTCTACTGCTTCTCCTTGTCTCTCCACTTTTGACACATATCCTCTTCGTCAACCCTTCCTCATTCTTTCTCCATATGTGCAAACCATTTCAGCACGCCCTCTTCATCTCCCTTAACCACATTCTTTTTTTTTCTACACCTTTCTCTTTTATCACTTACTCGATCAAACCACCTCACACCACATATCATTTCCAACATATCCATCCCTCTCCGTACAGCCTCGTCTACAGCACATGTCTTGCATCTATATGATATTGTTGGGACTAATATACCTTCAAACACACCCATTCTTGCTCTCCCAGACAACGATCTCTCTTTCCACATTTTCTTCGGTGCTCTTAAAACCTTAACCCCCTTCACCCAGCCTTTGACTCACTTCCACTTCCATGGTTCCATTAGCTGCTATGTCCACTCCCAGATAACTAAAACACTACTTCCTCTAGTTTTTCTCCACTGAACGCACACCCCAGTTAAACTGTCCCTCAACCCTGCTGAACCTAATAACCTTGCTCTTATTCACATTTACACTCAACTTTCTCTTCCCAAACGCTCTTCCGAATTCAGTCACCAACTTCTGCAGTTTTTTACTGGAACCTATAACCACTGTTGTAGCACCAGCAAACAACAGCTGACTCCCTTAGCAGACTCTCTCTCGGCAGACTGCATACTCGCCCCTCTCTCCAGTACTCTCGCATTTACCTCCCTCATCACCACATCCATAAACAGGTTAAACTGCCATGGCGACATCACACACACCTGCCGCAGCCTAACCCTCATTTAGAAACATTCTCTTTCCTCTATTCCTACCTTACACTCTTGATAAAGCCTCTCTCTGCTTCTAGCAGCTTTCCTCCCACACTGCATATTCTTAAGATCTTCTGCAAGTCATCTCTATCAACATCATATGCTTTCTCCAGATCCACAAATGCCACACAAAAATCCATCTGTTTCTTTAAGTACTAATCACACGCAATCTTTAAAGGAAATTCCTTTTACCACTCCTAAAACCATACTGTTCATCCCCAGTCTGATGCTCTGTACATGCCTTCCCCCCTTCAATCACCACTCTCCCATACAACTTACCAGGTACACTCAATAAACTTTTACCTCTGTAGTTCGAACATTCACCTTCATCCCCTTGCATTATACCATGGCACCTCACCATGCTCCATACATACACTGAAAATCCTAACTAACCAATCAACAACACAGTCAATCCCTTAAGAAATTCTACTACAATTCCATCCACTCCAGCCGCTTTGCCACATATCATCTTACTCAGGGCATTCACCATTTCATCTCTCTTCACTAGCCCACTCTCTATCACTCTCTCACTTCGCTTACCACCCTGACCCCAACACTCTACTTTCGTCACCCTATAATCAAACACATTTAACCGTCCTTCAAAACTCTCATTCCATTTTCTCCTCATTTCATAATACTTGCTAACACTGTCCCTTTTACCTCCTTTTCACTGATATTCCTATTTGATTTCTTGCTTTTCGTACATTTTTAACCTCCTTACAAATCCTCATCTTATTCTCCCTAAAGTTCACTGATATTTGCTCACCCTAACTCTCATTTGTCCTCTTTTTCAACCCCTGCACCTTCATGTTGACCTCCTGCCGCTTTCTCTTATAAAACCCTCATTCATTTGCACTCCTTCCCCGTAACGACCGCCAATGCCTGTCTTTTCTCTTTCACTGGCAACATTACTTCTACATTCCATCACTCACTACCCACTACTAATCTGCCTACGTCCTACCTTTAGCATGCTCGTGCCTGCGCTGTTAACTTAAATATCTCCCATTCCTCACCCACTCCCCTGGCTTGTTTGCTTTCTCCTTTTGCCCTTCTTCATTCACTCTCTGCTGGTATTTATCTACACAAGTCTATTTTCCAAGTTCACTTACTTTCACTACCTTTTTCTCACCGACAGTGTTTCCTCTAATCAGAAACCTCTACAAATCTTCACCCCGGCCTCCACAATATATTCCACCAGCTGTTCCTCCCAGTCCTCGAAAACCGAACACAAGAAAATCCGTGGATTTTTTTGGCCGTCCGTTATCCCTTCTATGCATTAGAAAAGCTCGATGCCAAACAGGTCCTTCTTACATGCTGCTGAGCAATTACCTTATTTCAAGGATTCCTCTAGTACTTGCGTGCATCGTATCAGTTGGAAGTTACAGTGTTACCTAAATGCATTATTCATTTCTTTTTTTATTTTTCTCTACTAAAACTGTCAGCATGCAGTTATATGGAGGTGGTGTAGACTTCTGTAAATAAAATGGTTGTAAGCTGGTACCAGGTAAACACAAATATTTTGTACAGTCCTTCCAGAGTAAAATCAGCTGGGAAGACAGTATTTTATCACACGCACGTGAGAAAGTGGGTCAGGAAGGGTGGGTTGGAGGGGGGTGAATTTATTGTATCGAAAATTTCTCTGGCAGACGTCGGTGGCCTGTCGTGATGCTTTTCATGGGATCGCTTTTGTTCAATTCCAAACCCAAATATGATATCACAAATATTTTCTTTATATTTACGTAATGCATGCGTGTTACAGTAGCAGATATTGGTTATCAATGAAAGATAGAAAGGATTTACCTGAAAAAATTCTGGTGAATTTTGCAGAAGAATTTCCTTTGCTCGTTTAGCATTGCGATGCTCTTGATTTTTACTCTGTCTGCCGCGCTTTCCATCTATTGTTATGTGTGATGTGGCCAGGATTTAAACACCAGTTTTAACATTTTATGCTAACAGTACGGCGCTCTGGTCCTCTGGCAGACGCGCCGGACACCCCACTCATCACCGGGTACGTGACAGGTGAAGCGCTGAGGGAGGGGGAACGTCGGCTTCTGATGTGCCAGGTAATGGGCGGTAACCCCCGCCCCTGGGTCACCTGGTACAGGCACGGGCGGCCCCTTAATCCCACGTCCATGATGAAAGACGCGATGGGAGCCTCCCTAAGCATCCCAGCTACCTCTCTGGGCATTCCAGCTGACTTCCTGAGCATTCCGGCCGCCGACGCGCACGACAAGAACGTCAGAGAGGAAGGTGTCAGCGTAGCGCAGCTGGTGACGGCGACGCGGGAGGAGGACGGGGCTGTGTACGAGTGTCGGGTCACCAGCCAGCTGCTGGAGCAACCGCTTGTCACCAACGTCACTCTCACCGTGCACTGTAAGGCCAGCTTTAATTCAAATGTCATGGGTAGTTATCTAGGACCAGAATGATCTCTCTTGTATTTGCATTTGTTTTCCCTACCTTTTCTGTACTCTCCCCATCTTACCCTCATATTTCTGTATGATTGAATAAGCTGTATGATATAAAATATTAGGTTTCTTAGAGTGTTATATCTATAGCATATGTGTTTTTTGTTGCCTACAACAGCTACATAATCCTGTTGAGTGTTCTTGTTGAGTGTTCTTATGACTCTATTAACAGTAATAGTGCGTGCACTTCTCTGATTATTTTTCTGATTACAGACCTGGTAAATTTTCACATTCTGTGTTCCCTCTAGACATGAAGGTGCCAAACATGTTTTCAATATTCGTCAGAGAAGTGTCTTGAATCCAATGTTCAACTAAACAGCAAATCCAACTTCGTTTAGTAAGCTTTCAGATAGTAGCATTACTTTTCTATAATCGGTTTTGGCATAGAAATGATAACAAAAGTACTTCACAGTCCTGATTCATATTACTTTTTCTATAGTTTTGTTTCTTGTATAACAACATTGTTTCTTTTCTCTAAGAAATTCTTTTTTATATCACAGTGGTTAGACTTTTCTACCAGATATTTCTCCATCATTTTTGAGGAACTTCTTCGTTTTTCCTGTTATGATTTTTTTCTTCTTCTTGGGGGAAAAAAAAATCATTTCTTTGTTTAATTTTTTACGTTGTAGGCTCCAGTCACGGACAAAAGTCCACATCAAGGCTGGGCCTTAACTGAAATATAAAGACCTTAATGAAATGGAAAAAAGACAAAGGAAAAGTATTTACGAATTTCGGAGAAAGTGAAATTCTTTTTTTTTTTATTGCCAGATCATAGTTTTTGGAAAAGACAGGAAAGGACACAGAGTTCTAAAGTTTCGAGGTGTAGGGAAAGAAACTGTTATCAAAACAGCCTTCCTTTGAGTTGCCAACAGCCACACAGCAATCATGTGACGCAACAGCTTTCCGAGTCTTGCATGGTCTAGCAAATGGTGGGGTCACACAGGCAGCCAGCTCTCGGGAGTAAAAATCAAAGAAATATCTATAGAAAAGGGAGAGTGAACTAATACTGCAATGTACAGTAAGTAGGTCAAGTTTTAAAGTTAGCTTGAGAGAGTTGATAAGTCGGACCGCAATCGATTGAACTCTGTCAATAAAGGATGTATAGCTAAATCTACTCTAAAAGACGGATCAGTTCTCAGTATAAACGGAGCAACTGCTCTGAAGAAAAGAAATTTCGACGTCTGAACAAGATTCCCAATTTCTTAAAGTATTGCTAAGTATGTTCATTGAGTCAAGAGGTGGAATTACAGATCCGTCAAAGGAGAAAGGAAAGTTGTGAGGAATTTTCGATAGAAAAATGGGCAGAAGCTGGGTCTTGGAGGCATCCAACATAATAAGATTTAGTCTATCCCATTGAGATATATTGTTCAAGTTTGTGTTTGCTAAGAAAGTTAAGTCAAGACGAGATGCAGCAGATCGAGTGAGAGTAGAACCAGATTTGAAGGTTGTGGCTACTCGTCAGTATATGAGTGTATTTCGTTATTATGTGGGGGATAGGAAATCGTTGATAAGAAAAGAAAAGTATATGAGAAAGAACAGAACCCTGAGGGACACCGCATTTAATGAGGAAGGGGTGAAAGGCTGATCCATCAATAAACACGGAGAAAGATCGGCAGGAGAGGTGGGTAGATATGAAGGAGTAAAGTGAGGGAGGAAAGC
Source organism: Panulirus argus (assembly GCA_038088735.1). Lineage (NCBI taxonomy): Eukaryota > Metazoa > Arthropoda > Malacostraca > Decapoda > Palinuridae > Panulirus > Panulirus argus. The sequence goes on along the minus strand of JAYMFT010057154.1, from coordinate 9,720 downwards.
TTATAGAAATGAGACCCGGATGCTACACGTTGTCAAAAGCTTTCGATATATAAAGAGCAACTACATAGGATTCCACAAAATCTTTCAGGGATGATGACTAAATATTAGTGAGATAGGAAAGAATATCGCCAGCGGTCTCGCTTTACAGATGCCACACTGATGATCAGAGAGAAGACTGTGAGGTTCAAGATGTCTTGAGGATATGGAAGTTGAGGAGAGATTGAAAGGCTGGATATAGTACATGTCAAAGGAATAGGTCAATAGTTAGAGGGGTTAGACCGGTCACCCTAATTAGGGATGGGATGCACCAACGCATGCTTTCAAGAAGAAGGGAGAGTTCTGTTTTTTAAACAGAAGCTGACCGGGCGAACAAGCGCAGGTGCAAGTTTGAAGGCACACACTTATGCCCAGGGAGAGAAGCGCTTTTCGGAGAGTTCGAAAAGAGATTACGGGAAGAGGCATAGTGTTAGTAAGAGGAGCTTCAGGGTTTGAGGAAATGTTAGAGTCATCCTAGGTAGAGTTATCCGTGTGGCGAAGCGCTCCTTTATTCAAAGGAAGTGCGATAAACTCTCCTTGTCATTCACTGATAGGTCTTTCTTGTCTTTAGCTAACAGCTTCTCTAACAACTTCTGTCACTCTACCGTCTCTTCACTTATCCGCTCTGACGGGACTATAGCTGTCTCTCCCATTGACAAAGCAACTCTGGTTCCCGTTTCTCCTCTAACTCCACCTTGGATGACTTTTAACATTTCCTCACTTCCTGATGCTCCTCTTACTAAACCTATGCCTCTTCCCGTAATCTCTTTACGGACTGTCCAAAAAGCGCTTCTGTCTCTGGACACAATCAAAGTTTACGGTCCTGATAGCATCCATCCTCGTGTACTGAAAGAGTGTGCCTCTGAAACTGCACCTGTACTTGCTCGGCTGTCCCGTTTCTGTTTAAAAACCAAAACTGTTCCTTCTCCTTGGAAATGCTGCTTTGATGCATCCCATCCCTAAGAAGGGTGACCATTCTGACCCCTCTAACTATCGTCATGTTGCTTTGATATCTACTATTTCCAAAGTCTTTGAATCCCTCCTCAACTCCCACATCCTTAAATACCACGAAAATCACAATCTTCTCTCTGATCACCAGTATGACTTCCGTAAGGTTAGATCCACTGGTGATATTCGCTCCTATCTTACTAATGTCTGGTCATCATCCCTTAAAGATTTTGGGGAGTCATGTAGTTGCCCTTGACATGTCTAAGGCTTTTGACATGGTGTGGCATCGGGGTCTCATCTCTAAACTCCCCTCTTTTGGCTTCCCTCCCTCACTTTGCTCCCTGATATCTAGCTTCCTCTCCGGCCGATCTATCTGTGGTTGTTGATGGATCAGCCTCCCCCCTTTTCTCCATCAACTGCGGTGTCCCTCAAGGGTCTGTACTGTCGCCAATACTTTTTCTCCTTTTCTTCAACGAGTTTCTCTCTTCCACAAGTAACCCGATGCACTCATACGCTGATGACTCAACTTTGCATTCATCCACATCCTTCAGTTCTGCTCCCTCTTCTCTCACTCTATCTGCATCTCGTCTTGACACAACTTCCTCAATAAACTCAGACTTGGACAAGATATTTCAGTTGGGTATACAAAATCTTAAGTTTAATGCCTCCAATACCCAATTTCTACCCATCTCTCTATTGAAAACTCCTCACAACTCTCGTATCTCCTTTGACGGTTTTATAATCTCACCTCTTGACTCAATGAACATACTTGGTAATACTGTCACATCCACCAGCTTCTGGAAACCCCACATCATGGGAACACCTAAGTCTACCTCTAAAAAACTGGGTGTCCTGTTTAGATGTAATTTCTTTTCTTCTGAACAGTTGCTTCATATATAAGAGATTGATTCGTCCTAGTATGGAGTACTACTCTCACATTTGGGGTAGTTCTAGCTCTGTATCCTTACTTAACAGAGTTGAGTCGACAGCGGTCCTTCTTATAAACTGTCCCAAGCCAACTTCCAAACTTGAACCCTTTGCCCTACGCCGCAACGCTGGTTCACTTTCACCTCTTCTATAGGTTTTTGCTCCCGAGAGCAGGCTGCTTTGTGCCCCCACCACTAGCTAGACCACGCAATTCTCGGGAAGCTGCTGCGTCACATGATTATCATGTGGCCATCGGTAATTCAAGTGTGTGCCGTTTTGATAACTGCTTCTTTCCCTACACGTCAAATCTATGGAACTCTCTATCTTCTCACGTCTTTCCCAATAGCTATGACCTTGCACATTTCAACAGACAGGTCTTTCCCTTTCTCAAAAATTCTTAAATACTTTCCCTTCCTTTCTTTTTCCGCTTCTTAATTCTCTCTATTTCAGTTAAGGCCCGGCATTGATGTGGATTTTTTTCTGTGACTGGAGCCTTTAACAAAAGAAAAAAATATTCGCTAAGCTGGCCAAAACAGCCAGACACCTCCAGTGCAACGCGTCAGATTCGATTCAGAATCTTACTTCGTTCATCACCAATGCGTTCTAACCTGCTGGTTTGCATGGTTTAAGGTTTAGATTCTATCAGACATCCACAGCGTCTTTTCGCTTCTTGATTGCAGTTACTTAAACCAAACGATCTCCATATGTTAGGGATAAGAGGTCCTGATGAAGGTCATGGCTTCTTTGTGTGCAACATTTGATGAAGCTCAGAATTACAACTAGGACACTCATTTTCACACTCTGATTCCTCGAATTTTCTGGAATGGCAAATCTTAAGTTTCCAAAAGTAATTTTTTGTTTTTAATTTTCTACAGTTCACTTGTTATTTATTCAAGTAATCAGTACTGTCAGGGAGTGAGACACAGAAACAAAAGGCCGTTTATGGAGAAAGGAGAGAGGTGCGCGCTTGGACAGTACCCTGGGTGAAATTACTATTGACAGAATAAGAGAGTGTAGTTGCTCCGTTGGCGAGTACTGTGATGGAACGATTAGAAAGAAAGTTATACTTTAAAAACAGAGAAGCAGACAAGCAAAAATAAGGAAGTAACAAAGACTTAGACCCCATTCTGTCAAATGTTCTGGAAATGTCGAGGGCTACGCCAAAAGAATCACCTGATTCCCTGAGGGAGGAGCACCGGAGATGATTCACGTACGAGAAAAGATCACCAATGGATTTTACAACGCGAAAGCTGTATTGATGATGTGAAAAGTGGGGATGGATTCTAACTGTTTAAGAAAGTGAAAGCTAAGGAGAAGCTCAAAGACTTTCGAGGTAGAAGTGAGATAATCAGGATAATAGTTGGGAGGTTTTGAACGGTCTCCTTTCTTAAGGACTGGATGCAACGAAGTTTGCATCCAAGATAGGTAGTTTTGGGTTTTCAAACGTAAACAAAATAGGTGTGCAAAGGAGGTACATTCCTTTGAGGTCCCAGGAAGCATGCCCTTCTGACCATATGCGTTGCCCACTTGTAAGCTGAGCGGTTATTCGTTAAGAGCTTCCTTGAGGAACATAATAGGGTATCCAGTCAGGAGAAGGTGGTGGTTGGGAGGGATGATAGATGTGGGAGGAAAATCTCCGTAGACAAATTAGAGGAAAATAAGGTGCCGAAAAGAGCTACATTACTAGTAGGAGAGTTAGCTATAGTTTGATCACACGGAAGAAAAACGTTAGGAAGGTTGGGACTGACAAGTTACTGGCAATGCCTCTGGTTCAGGATCAGAAATATCTATTAGCTGAAGGAGACAGCTGGGCACGCTTCCTTTTTACAAAAGCGTGGATCACTCTCCGAAAAAACAGCTATACAGTGATTCCTAGCCGAAATGACCTGATGCGCTTCGTTAAGCAAGAGCTAGAGCGACCGAACCAAGATTGAGGGGATGATTATTTTTTCCAATGAGTTACTGTTTGGCCCAATATCGCACATGTCTTTTAGGCTATACATGTTCCCCTAATCTTTCCTGCAACAATGCGCTTTTCCCAGCGTCTCTACCCGGCTTAGAGAAAATTCTACTGTGATGTAGAAGGTTAGCCATTTTCGAGGTTTATGGAAACGTCCCTCCCTAGAGTCTCTCCGTGTTGGCTGCCTCTTTATGTGATATGGTAGACTTGGCAAATTGACAGCAGCCTAGTTGCTGTAGATTAAAATGGTGGTGTAAAGCGTCGTTGGTGGAAAGAAAGGGACGGGGGTTAGGCACGAATTCCGGAAAATATTTCTAGCGTTTGGTGAAATCATTGCTCAGACAGGAGATTTTGGACATTCTGGAACCAACCCACCTAATTCTCCAGAAGAAAGAGCCTCTCTTGTCTCACAGCGGTTATCTTCTCCATCATATCCATGAGATTCACTCCCTACTCTGTATTTCCTCAAAATATTTTGATTTCCTCTCACTTTCTTTTCGTATTTTCTTATTATTTTATAACTTGTTCTGTATTATCTGCAAAGGAAAAGTAGAATAGGTAGATGATCAATCGTGTCATTCTTTATCTTTTTATTTTTTTATCTGCTTAGTTAAAATTCCGTCTTAGAAAAAAATATACCATAAAGTTCAGCTCTTTTAGTGATATCCCTTTTCCTTATCATTCTAAGGTTTTGATGTTTGTTGCAGTCACTGTTGCATTTCTTGTGATATTTCACCCTTTAGTATTACCCACTTATCTAATCAGTTAGTATCATCTGACTCAGTATAGTATTAATGTCTTTATTGTATTTATATGAATTACACTGCAGATTGAGAAGATTTTTCTGTGCATCCGTTTGTGTTCTTCATATCAATTCCTTGTGTGCGCTCATGAAGGAGTGAATGTTTACATGCTCTTAAGTTTTGTTTCATGAGAATTAATCTTTACTTTCATTCTATCGTGTGATTCTCATACCTCTTTCGTCCACCATCGTGCTTTTTCTCTATTACGATGCATTTTCTTCGACCTGATCAGATATGCGCTCTCTAAATTTTGACAGTACTCTTCCGTTATTACTACATTCTTTTCCCCGATATCTCCTTTTTCACCTACGTTTGCACAAACTTAGATGAAAACGAAATGGGAAGAAAACAACGTTCTTGGTAACATCTGGTGTGACGGTATTAGTTTAGAGGAAAGTCACCCAGATTTATTCCCTTGATTTTGATGTTTTCCGGTCAGTTGTTTGGAAGCACTGATGAACTGACCTGAGACAAAAGCTTACTCTACCTCTCCTCAACCCACTTTGCCCCTCCCCAGTCTGATACTCCATGTATGCCTTCACCCTACCCATCACCACTCTCACATACAACCTACCAGATCCACTCAGCAAATTTATACCTCTATAGTGTGAACACTATCTCATACATGCATTGGACACATGGAATAGATGATGACGATTTGCCTGTGGGCGAGGAGGGTTCGAACCCTGTCATACGACGCGAAAGGTTTGACGATTATCTGATTGTCTGCCTATCAGTCTTTTTTCTTTTTAATCATATATGGATGCGAGACATGGAATATAGATAAGGCTGTGCGGAGGAAGATGGATGCGTTGGAAATAAGGTGTGAGTACAGTGTGTGAGGTGGTTTGATCATTTAAGTAATGAAAGGGTAAGAGAGATGTCTTCTAATAAAAAGAGTGGTTGAGAGAGCAGAAAAAGGTGTGCTGAAATGGTTTGGACAAATGGAGAGAATGAGAGAAGAAAGGTTGATAAAGAGGATATATATGTCAGAAGTGGAGAGAACAAGGAGAACGGGAAGTCCAAATTGGAGAAAGAAGGATAGAGTGAAAAAGATTTTGAGCGATCGGGGCCTGAACATGCAAGATGATGAGAGGTGTGCAAGGGATAGAGTGAATTGAAACGATGTGATATACAGGGGTCAACGTGCTGTCCATGGACTGAACATGGGCATGTAAAGCGTCCAGGGTAAACCATGAAAAGGTTTGTGAGGCCTGATTATGGAAAGGGAGCTGTGGTCACACATGACTAACTAGAGAACAGATGTGAGCGGATGCGGCCTTTCCTCGTCTGTTCCTGGCGCTACCTCACCAAAGCAAGAAAATGCGATGCAGTATGAAAAGAAAAAAAAGAAAAAAAAAAAAAAATATGTATATATATATATATATATATATATATTTTTATCTATATGTTGTGTTTGGTTTTGATAACACTTTTAAGATTAAGCCTTTTTCAACACCGGAGATGACTTTTGTAGCAAGGTGATTAATTATGAAATGGAATATCCTCATAATAGCAAACAATACAAGTGTAGTTGAAAATTTGTGTGAAATCTCAATAACAAGAGGACGTATCTTAGATTGTCACAATACTGGGAGTGGTAAGGCTTGAGCTTATCTGAACCGAATAAAGAAATGCTTGTTGTTGATGGAATTAGCACAGGCCTCTTCGTTTACTTAGTTCTTTTTGGATGAAAAAGACTCAAATCAAGATGATCTGCTTTCATCGCACGAAAAGCATACTCGAGTTAAGATTCATACCCTCATGGTTCTCAAGCACATCCCCTTGCTTTTTCTGTAAGCATCAGACAGTGACGTAATATTTCGTTTGAAAAAATTCATCTTTGAATGCTTGGTTTCATACTGATGTGAAGGTTAAAGACTGTTTCACACCTTCCCACACCACAACAGCTAAGTTTTGCCATCGTCAGTACTACTATACTGACTGGCTGTGAGCTAAGCAGTAATCCTCCTGGGGATGACAAATTAGAATTAAGTAATCACGTCAATAACAGTCTGCAAATACTTGGAAAACCTCAACAAGTTTAACTTCGTGGTGGATATAACTCCCTCAGAGGTGAAATCCTTGGAATGTCTGATAGCCATTTTCTTTGGTCAAACAGTTCACATTGTGGATGTAAACGATGTGCGAAAAAAACTTTTCGTTCCCAAACAGGCCCATAACGGAACTCAGGTATAGTCTTCAGCAACACAACGAGTGCGCAAAGTACCCGAGCCTTATCTTGAACCTTGCCATGGAGGTTCAACCCGATATCCCCTCCTTTTGTGGAAATTGTAAGCATCACGACAGAGATGAGCACATTACTCCAACACTAATGAACCAGATATCCTTCCTGAAGCACTCTTGCAGCTCATCATAGCGTGGGTATGAGAGAGCCAGGTGTGAACTCAAATGCAGTTGTTCCAGGTGTGCAGAGAAACTGGCTTGTGTTAAGGACTGGCATTATCCTGATAGTGATGTTAGTCTGGATACAAATGAGTCTAATGCTACGTGGTTATTACAGTACTGTATCAATGAATAATTTGTGCATTTATCACTGCAAACCACGAAAGAAGTGTTCATTAAGTAATTAGTTTGTTACTTTCATAGAATATAAAACATAAATATGGAATACAGTATTTGTAACAACATCGTTAACGCCTGGGTACATCGGTTTCATGGATCTTAAAGGTACTGTAAACTTTTCAGTAAAGCACGCGACTCCACGGAAACGTCCTTTTTTTCATTGCCATCTAGACAAAATTTTGCTATGATATTTTCAAAATGATTATCTTTGTTAAGAATACTACCACTCTCAAAGACTATATTTACCCATCAAATTCATATAAAGAGAAACTTTACCCATTTGCACATTTATTGCTTTGAATACTGAGGGTGTTACGTTAAGAAATTCTCGCCAAGACCATAAGGTTGATCAGTGGACCGGACGAAGATGACTAGAATGGAGAAAGAAGGATGAGGAAAGGGTACCAAAAGGAAGAGAAAAGGTGAGGAAAGTAGGGTGAGGGTATGACACAGATGATAAAGTGAGGATCAGATTAGGGATAGAGAAGTTTTCAGATGGAGGATTCATAGAGGATGTCGAGACGTGGAATAGGATGGCAAAAGGACCACAAAGGGGTGTAAGACAGGCATCATATTGGAAGCACAAAGCGATGAAGGATGAGGATAAAGAAGGGTGAGAGAGGGAGCTGCAGTTACAAAGAAAGATTTTTGCTGAGAATATTAGTTGATATATATTGTTACTCATTATCTTCACCCATAGTTCATATGAAGCGTCTGGGGTAAACCACGGAAAGGTCTGTGGGGCCTGGATGTGGAAAGGGAGCGGAAATGAAACACGGTAAGTTCCCAAGCGCACTCTCGTGTAATGATCACATCATCAGGGAAGATACAAGAGAGAGAAATATCACTGTCAGTTGGTATACAGGACGTAGATAGAACACCATTTTGGTAAACAGTGGTTACCCAAAAGAAGTTTGGGTGCGTTCAAGTCTGACAACAAGCGTATAAAAAATTTGTTATGTGGACAAAAAGGGACCGTTTACAAATTCTATCTACAATAAAGCTATCCAATTTGTATAGACCTTCACTAATATTAATGTTAGCATTCTTTGTGTATTCAATAATAGAAATCATTTATTATGTGGACAAAAGAGAACTGTTTACAAATTCTATCTACAATACAGCTATCCAGTTTGTTTAGACCTTCGCTAATATAAATGATGTAATTCTTTGTTTACTATTTTATAGACGATATCTATTACATGGACAAAAAAGAGAAGTTTACAAACTTCATCTACAAAAAAGCTTTCTAATCTGTATAGACTCTCACTAATATTAATGTTACTGTTCTTTTTGTATTTAATAACAGAAGATTCAATGATATTTCTCGTGATGAAGGAGTTAGAGTTGAAAACTGAGAGAGCATTATTCCTATCAATTTAATGATCATAATCTTTAACATGATCAAACAAGACATTTGATTCTTGTTCTGTTCTTATACTATATTTATGTTGCTTACGTCTTACAGAAAGATCCTTACCTGTATGCCCAATGTAAAACATATCACAGTTTTTACATGGTACTTTGTTTACAAAGTAACATGTGAAAACTGTGATATGTTTTATGTTGGGCAGACTGGCAAGATCTTTCTGTTAGACTTTGCTTACAAAGTATCATGGGAAGACTATGTTGTGTTTTATGTTGGGCAGACTATTAAGGATCTTTCTGTTAGACTTAAACAAAATGAATATAGTATAAGAACAGGACAAGAATCAAATGCCTTGTTTGATCATGTTAAAGATTATAATCATCAGATTGATTGGAATGATGATATCTCAGTTAGGAACTCTAACTCCTTTATCACAAGAATTATCAACGAATCTTCTGCTATTGAATACAAAAAGAATTGTAATTTTAATGTTAGTGAAGGTCTATACAAATAGAATAGCTTCATTGTAGATGAAATTTGTAAACTTCTTTTTTTTATTCACAAAATAAATTTTATGGTACGCGTGTTGTCAGACTTGAACGCACCCGACCTTTATTCGGGTAGCCACTGTTTGCCAAAATTGTGTCCTAGCTACGTCCTGTATACCAACTGACCGTTATATTTCTCTTTCTTGTATCTCCCTTGATGAAATGATCATTACACAAAAGTGCACTTGGGAACTTGTCGTGTTTCATTTCTTCCTCGAAGGCTCAGATTGGGGTGTATGAATTTGTGTGGATGTAACCAAGATGAGACGAAAGGAGAGATAGATAGTATGTTTGAGGAAAGAAACTTGGATGTTCTGGCTCTGAATGAAACGAAGCTCAAAGGAAAAGGGAAAGAATGGTTTGGAAAAGTCTTGGGAGTGAAGTCAGGGGTTGGTAAGAGGACAAGAGCTAAGGCAGGGGTAGCATTACTCCTGAAGCAGGAACTGTGGGAGTGTGCGATAGAGTTTAAGGAAGTAAATTCCAGATTGATGTTGGTAAAACTGAAAGTGGATGGTGAGAGATGGGTGATCATTAGTGCTTATG
>JAYMFT010057143.1:0-15047 GCA_038088735.1 Panulirus argus | reverse complement strand
AGAGAGAGAGAGAGAGAGAGAGAGAGAGAGAGAGAGAGAGAGAGAGAGAGAGAGAGAGAATCTTGTCTTGATGCATAACGTATTCGTGAATCATGTCGAGAATCTATGTACACGAAAATAACTTGAATCTTGCGATTCCTTTCCCATTCCTGTACACCCAGCCTCCTGCCACATTACAAACCATTAAACCAACACAGTTATACGAAACCTGCGTTAACTTAATATCATGAGACCAAAATTAAAAGAAAGCGAATGCCTACGACGCTAAGACTTCATCATGTACAGTCACACACACACACACACACATACACTAAAGTAACATGTGCTCCGTATTTACGGGTGTGGGGAAAGAAGGAAGGTAAGGCTGTATATGGACACGTCAGGCATATATAAGCGTTTTTATCCTGGGGGAATATTCCGCACCTGATCTGCAGACATGAGGCATCTCCTGTACACCAGGCCCTGACACCTGGTTCCTAGACTCCTGTAACTGTCTATACATCTTGCAGGATAAGGAATCTCTTGGATGACCCATCACTCCAAACCTTAAGCAGGAGGATGACTATACCTCCTTAACTCTCTCTCGTACTCCTTACATATTGAAATAAGGTGAATGGAAACATTCCAACTCATTAAAATAAATAAACTGATGAAACAACACCCTAATAGATAACATTATCACCATTACATTATCTGGAACTAAACTTTCCGAGTATAACTCAGCTCTGATACACATCTGGTGAGTGACTTGCTATGGGCTCCCGCTTGAATATGTCTGCAGATGATGCACAGGTCATGACGGAAGTGAAAAGCGTGTAGGATTGCATCAACTTACAAGGGGACCTAGACACTCGACAAAGTTAGTCTGATATCCTACTTTCTTCTCCTTCCCATGTCTATCACCACCACGGGTCCTCCTCTCAGGGCCGCAGACGTCATAGGGCACCCTCCTCGCGAGCGGAGGTCGCGACTCCCACTCAATATTGCTGCCTTTCTCGGCTTAGTTTACATGTTAGTGAGACGTGCCGATCCGCGGGGCTGTCTGTGTATGCTCGCGAGTGGTGCGGATGATGAGGCGGAGTGTTCCACTGTATTGAGTTGCGGAGCGGCGCTGCTGTTTTGTTGTACTGTGTTATACATAGAGCGTCTGAGTGTACGCGGGGCTGGGCTGCGTGCCGGTGGCTGGAAGCGCACGCTGGGGGAAGGGGAGGTACGAGTCCCAACAATGGTAGAACTGGATGTTGTAACGAAAGCCGTATGAATGGTAGAGGGTGGGGTGGGTAGGGGAAGAGCTGGGGGATCCTCTTTCGTTCCTTAATGTTCCGGCGGAAGCTGTAAGAGTATGAAGGTGGACGGTGTTCCCGCAGATGTAGACACTGTGTGTGTGTGTGTGTGTGTGTGTGTGTGTGTGTGTATGTGTGCGTGTGTGTGGTTGACATATGGCTGACAGGTGAATCGTGCTTGGTTGACTGGTGTGGAGGGGGGTGGAGTAGTCCACAGACCTGGCGGGTGACAGTAACGGCGTGTGTACTCGACGGTGCACTGCGGTGCTACGTAAGGCAATAATAGACAATGCTAAAGGACCTTTTTTTCACAAACAGAACCATACAACTCATGGAGGTTAAACCATATGCATACTAACACATAAATACAAATACACACATGAGAACTTTCCTACAAATACACAAGCATACATACAAATCTTCAAATACCACGGTACACAAACACACGTACGACACAAATCCACCTGTACCCTGCACGCCATAAGGAAGGCAGTGACTCAAACGTGTGTATTTCGTCATGAAACTGGACCTGGCACGGGTCCACAACTTGCCACCGTGTGCTCGAGTGTCATCACACCCCTGTATCGTAACAATCGTCAGGTGTCATGACGCGCTCGTCTAGTGATAAGGCGGTTCACGTCCGCGATACATTACGAGTATTGGAGTCTCTGTGTTAGGTATCCGCGAGAGAGAGACACACTGCTTCCCCTGGTACCTGGCGAGCGTCACCAGCAACGTATGATGTTGGTACCTGGTTGCCATCGTTATCACAAGTGCCAGTGTGTCGTCTTGAGAGATTACTGTAGCTGGAGGTGGGATGAAGAGGACATTGTGTGCGTTCCTATTGTCTAAATCATCTGTACCATCGTGAAACCTTTTTAATGTACACATAGGCTTCGACTCTCCACATCTTAGATTTACATCTTATTCGTGAAGGATTCAATACCCTTAGCATTTATTTGTTATTCACTTCCAAGAGATGATTTTGCCTGCTCGAAGTTCTCATTACCTATGAGGGCGTAGGTTTTGTGGCCAATAACGCGGTCTTTCGCATGCTAGTACTAAATCAGTTCCAACGTTCCCGGTGGAAGGAGACGAAAGACTTTCACGCAACGCCTCTCTGAAAACTGCCCCGCCACTGAAAAGAATTAAAGCACGTGGATGTTAGATACACAACGAGCCAAACACTGCATGTATTACGTAGGCCACTGAAGCGCATACCTACATACTAACCCGTTGAGCACGACGCTGCGCCCCTTGAACTCGATGGTACGACACTTGAGCACGATGGTAAGACCCTTGAGCACGATGGGACGACCCTTGAGCACGATGGGAGGGCCCTTGAGCACGATGGGAGGGCACTTGAACATGATGGGAAGGCCCTTGAGCATGATGGGAGGGCCCTTGAGCACGATGGGACGACCCTTGAGCACGATGGGAGGGCCCTTGAGCATGATGGGACGACCCTTGAGCACGATGGTACCACTTGAACGAATGAGAAGACGCCAGGAGAGTTCTCTCGTTTTCTACAGGTACCGAGTCCATTGTGCGCCCAGGAGGTCCACCGCCTAGGACCTGTAAAAACTTCATGTTTGAAAGTGTCCCTTCCCTGGATGTAGCGGTAAGCAATCCAAAGTCCTATGAATCTTCTCTATCTCCTCTAGAAAGCGATAATCCACTACAGTTGCTATAAACATCGCCGAATAGATTAATAAAGAGGTTGTGCAGAATTTCACGTCTCCTGCACCTCAGTCATGCCGGAGGGCCGAACGGAAGGGACCCAAGAGACGATTCACGTAAAATAACAATGTAAAATAACTTAATCATGTCAGAGGATGAAACAAGACGCTTCGGCACAAAGAAACGATACAAATCCGCAGAAAAAGATGAGGTAAACACAGTAAAATGAAACCAATACATAAAACATGCAACGATACGATAGTCTTTCCGCCCAGCGTCTGACGGGTGATAATAGAGAAGAAAATGCGCACTTTTACTTCCAAACTTTTGCCCCTGGTAAAGCAATCAACAGGTGGCAGGAAACACCTAATGGCTACGAATTTTTGCGTCGGCCAATTGTGATCACATGCGTCTTCAAAAGGTAAACAATGAAAGCCAAGTACGTGGAAAAACAGCTTCCCAAGTCAACAATTGTACACCCTGCTGGTGTTGGCTGGGTATTGTGTTGGCGCCGTATTGTCTCCACACACCACACACTCAACCTCCCTGGCTTATGGTGAGAAAATATAATAATAATACTCAGCGTAATGAGGCGTATTTTACCCGGTGCTTTTTGTGGCCACAGACGGACAGACGGAGAATACTTACCAACCAACCAGTACCGACGACGAGAGTTTACCATGAGTCTGGCTTACCACGTAATGTGGTGGTTGTTTGTGCTTGCATGCTTGCCAGAGTGCGTTTGTATATCTAAATCCTATAATATAATACACTGCAGAAACTCTCTTTTCTGGTGCTGTCTCAGGTTATATATCTTTGCTACTACAATAATCAATTCTTTGTTTACATATAAAAAGTAACTGTCGAAAACTTAAAACTATACAGAAAGTACAACAATACTTTCACTTCTGCTTCGTCCCAGAGGGTGGCCAGGGCAATTACTGTAAAACTAAAGGTGTAAGAAAGACGAAAACTGTTCTAGGTCTAAAATATATACAAGTTAAATACTGGCAACCAAAATAACAAATTAAACCGCTATATTACAATGGTGAAAATGCAAATACATTTCTTCTTCCAACCGGTAACTCGTACTGACAATGGTTTGTTTGATTGTGTCACTCACTTGTACAATAATCCTGCATTGGGAGGTCACCCGCCCACTCCCAGGAAAGGAAAAGACAAAAATACCTTGAATGGTAAAGTTCCTAACAATCATATGTTTGTCTCAAGTATTACAAGTTCCATCAGGCACTACTGAGATTGGGGTAGGTGTGGGAGGGGGGAAGATGAGGGAAGGGGGTGGGGGAGGGGAGAGACTAGGGAGGCTGGAGAGTGGGGGAGGAGGAGTCACACTCCACAATGGTTGGCCAGCCTAACAAAGACACATTCCCTGCTTCATTAACTTGACGTGCCAGCAGTGTACCGCTGGAGGTATGAATCAACTGTCTTTTATACACCTCCTCCAACCAACTCCCGCGCCCGCCCATCGCCCACATCTTAAATGCTCCATTCTTCTCGATATCATAAGAGCACTCCACTTTTATGTTATATTTAGGAAATGCGTGGCTTCGCGTCTGATTCATTCCTGTGGTTATCCAAATGTCTGGACGATGAAGACAACAACAAAAGCAACAAGTAGTAGTGGTTGTAGGAGTAGTAGTCGTAGTTCATCCTGATAACAAGATCAATTATAACGAGGAAGGCACAAGGAACAAACACAAAAATAACATCCAAAGAACAATACACTAAGTATGTACGTATTTACTCGGGTAAATTGAAAGGCAACTCTATATGCAGTGGATGCCCCCTGGCCTAGTTCCCCAGCCATGCCAAAGCCGAAGCGAAGTGCAGCATACTGGCCTTGACATTTGGCCCCGTGAGAGTAGGGCGAAACCTGCTGCCCAAACCTAATCGGCTCATGACAATAGACCGAAGGTAACAACTGTAGACAAAAAAAAATAAATAAAATCCCTACCTTCAGATTATATCGCGATTTTTTTTTCTTATACAGGCTTCAGTTACTCTTTGGGGTCGACGCAAAATGGCACAGTCAAAATGCCACGCGCTCTTTGTGCAAATTTGTAATTCGCAACGTGAGGTGAATCCCTTCAAAGATTTCCCGCTGCGTAGTCGAGAGGCACGGCAGTGACCTTTGACCTTAGTGATCCGGCAGCAAGGTAGAGGAGGGGAAGTTAATGCCCCCGTCCCTTCCACTACCAGCCAGCGGGAGTGGCACCGTGAAGTACGACAGTACGGCCCCCATGAGCATAACGGTACGACCTGTGAGCACGATGGTACGACCGTTGACCACGACCGTGCGGCCCCTGAGCCTGAAGGTACGACTCTTAAGCACTCCTGTGCGACCCTTGAGTGAGACGGTTCGACCCTTGAGTGAGACGGTTCGACCCTTGAGTGAGACGGTAAGCTCCTCGAACGCGACTGAAAGATCCTTAGATACGACCCCCTGGCCTTTGAAGAAACCATGCCGTCGTAACCAGGGGGTCGTACCGTGGTCGTGCACATGGGTCGTTATGCCCGTGAGATTAACACCATCCGGTGGTGACGCTGTCTAATTAGTTCAACACCATCTTCGCCGGTCGTGGTGAAAAGCTTCGACCCGGCTGACCCTGAACCAGGTTAAATATAAGACTCCCCGGCTGCCAGGCGATACCTTCGGCGGTTGCCGCACTGCGCAGCCCGAGAAGTCTGCGGCTGCGGACCTGACCGCAGCAGGTGATCACGTACCAACTCACCCTATGAAAGTGTCCACGCTCAAGCCATCCCTCCTACAGGATAGGAGCGGATTCGAACCCCACACTAGACAGTGGGGTAATTAAAGAAGAAATGATACAAAGCGAAGGAATTATGTAGGAACGAGGATGCTATACAGAAGGAAGGGGAAACTAAAACTGTCATGAGACGTGCATATGAGCAACACAGGGGGAATCTATGTACCACAGGGACAGAGGACGCTAAAAAGACTAGTCTCTTTCGAAAGGAAAAAAGAAGGGGGAAGGGAAGAAGTGGGGCTTCTTTCATGTTTCACGTACACTGCTATCGGCGAGTGTGTGCACGTGTGACTGTGGAGGAAGAGCGCTGGACATGGACGCGTGTGTCTCTCCGGCATATCCTGTGATAAAGTAGCCATGGGGTAATTCAGCGTTCGCGTTACCACCTCACGACGTTAGTAACATTAAGGTGGCGAGAGCCGCCGTCCACACTAATAACGGTGTGAAGGTTCTGCCCTGTGCACTGGAGTTTTTACCACTGTTTACGCATAGCCACTGGCCTTCCCAGGTGCTCAGGGAAGGCATCTGTGCGGATGTCCGTTTCAGGAGAGAGATGACTGACGTTTCTTACTATGTGTGATGTGACGTGTCCTCACGAATGCGCTTACTGTTTCCCAGTAACGTTATAAGAAAACTTTCATTCAGCTGCAAACAATTCTAAGACCAAATTTTGCACCACGCTGGCAGAATCTGTTCAGCTCAAGAAACCAACACTGACACTGGTCAGCTGAGAAGCTACACTGTAACGTATGAACAAGACTGAACTAGAGAGCGGGTGTTTCAGCTTCACTTGCAGACAGGGTGAAGCACCACTTTTGCAACTCACGGGTCACCAACGTTGCCCCTGCGAGCTACTCCTGTAGAGATCTGTGATGGTGCGCAACATCTTTGGTCTCTCGGGAGGGACATACCGCCAGGGACCAGGCTCAACGCACAACCTCTGCAGAATGGTTAAATCCGAAGGCTAGTTTCATCACACCACTTGTCATGTGTATCACCCATGAGGATGATGATGTGGGAACAATCCTTCTCTCCCTCGTGGTACAAACAGTAGCTTCATATGCCGCGTGTGGATCACGCCACAGCCATTGTAAGCTCCGTGAATAGAGGCAGGAGACCATAAGCCTTCATGAAGTGTATTTTGTGCTATAGTAAAGCACACGCCTTCCTCACCCACCCCAGGTTTCGTTTTCAGGCAACACCTGCAGTTTCTGCGTGTCAGCTGTAACTTCCAAGGTCACACCTTCCTTCTTACATGACGAGGGAAAGGGACGACAGCACTGCCAGAGGACGAGGATACCTTTTGAAATAACTCAAGATAGGCACCAATGTTTGTTCCCCTCCGGCTGGCTGAGGTCGCCGTACCTACGTGAAATTCCCGCTCGGACTGGTCTTGGGATTATTGCAAATAAGTGGTTGGTGGAAATCGTGTATCACGCAAATTAATGTGCTGTCAGGAAGGCCTGTCGAGCAGAGAAGTATGAGGGGGAGGGACGGGGATGGGGGTGGGGGCGGGGTCAATAATGTGCTGGTATTCCGTGGCAGCAGTTTTCAAGTGAAAGAATTTATTCACTCGATAACTTGCTTAATCATATTTTTTCTTACAGTTCCTAAATGCGTCATGGATGACGTGATTAAAGCCAATATGATATATACTCATATTTCCGCACCGAAGACTGTATAACCCATCAATTCAAAATAAGAGGCAAGATGAAGAAAGGACGTCGTCATCTAGTACTTCTGTGCTGCTGTTCCTCAGAAATGTACAAAATAAGGAGTCCTGACGCATCTGTCCGGCCCGTAGTGATGAAAGACGAGTACCATCAGTGTCTCGAAAGCTAATGAAGGAATGCGAGGAAAAAAGAGCAGGTAGTATATGAGAGCTGAGGAGAAAAGAAATGAGATGGGTGGAAGGAAAAGATAAAAAGACTCTGTAACAGGGAGAAAGGCAGAGTAAGGCTGACGACAGATGAGGAGGAGGAGGAGGAGGGGAGTGCGTTAGGAGGGAGAGACTGTTGGCACGACCCCACCAGACCCAGCAGGTGAGGAGGGCAAGTTCATACGATCACGCTCATTTTCCCTTCCCGCCCCAGGATCCTCTTCTCTGTGGCTTCCGCAGCATCCAGGAAACTCCTGACGCTCGTGTTTTATGATACTCCCTAAGTTAATAAATGTTTGTAAATATACCATTTTTTGTTTTGCCAGTGGAATAACTTGGGGACGGTGAGCAACAGTTGGAGTGTGGAACAGCTGGGATAAAGGGGTGGGGTGGTCGGTAAATAGGGAACTGTGCCATCTTGGGCATAGGCATCAGGGCCTGTCCCAGGTGTTCCCCCCTGGTCTTCACTACACATGATCTTCACAGTTTATGAACCAGTTTGCCATGATATGCAAAACGATAATACTCTCCAGTCTACACACACACACACACATTTCCCTCTCATCAGTCTGTCTCCACTTCTGTTCCAACGCCATGCCACTCACTGACCTCTCTAACTTAATTCCTCCTTCCCTACTAACTCCAAGCATTCCTCTATCAATCGTTCTCTTCTCTCCTCTCCCATCCATCCATCACTCCCTCCCTCTCCTTTCTTTCAGACTTCCTATCTTTGTCTCACCTCCACATACACTTTTTTCTTAAATCTTTTCTTCACACTGTCATACTTCCGTCTCTTCCATGCATACACTCACATTTCTTCTCTCCTCACACACTCACACTCCTTCCACCCCCTCACCACGTTCCCCACGTCGGAGCATAGCATCGCCAGATTTTATATCATACGCAGGGGCATTTCAATCACCCGAACACGTAATAAAGAACCTCCACAAATTTTGGAAGGGGAGGCGGCCCACGAATGCTGATCAGCGCGAGGAATGGCGGCGGCCGGGCTCCCGGCTCGCTGTCTCCCCCATCAGGTGAGAGCCATCGCCGGCATCCTTCTCCGGGAGACACACTCACCAGAGGCCCTCAAGTGCCGCGAGTCACCCGCATGACCTCCGCGACACGTTATGCCTGCATGGTGCCATCAGTGACCCAGGGATTTACGGTGTAAATACCATAATGGAGATATGTATATATGTATATGATGGCTGATGGAGGTGGAGTGTGTTGATACCCTCGTTGGCCCGCATCATTCCTGGCGCACTACCTTCCTGACCCACACTATCCTGACGTGCGACCTCCTTAAATCGCATGTTAACGACGCACAACCTCGCTGACACATAACATGCTTGAAATATACCCTGAATAAGGGGCAATATCTCTCTACATGTATACACACAGCCTGATACACACACCCTTGACAACACACTCCCTTTGACAGATAAGTGACACACAGGAGTACTCCCCTCCTATACAAAACTGACACCCTTAGTAAGACATAAGTACACCAAAAATTATCCGTGAAACGCATCATCCCTCAAACACGTTCTCCCTGACGCGTCTCCCTCGGCATACAACCTCAGATGTTACGTATACTCCACTTCGTCTTCAGTTCATGTACCTTTCTTGACCCCCCGCCACTCCCTGTGAGATATGTGTATATTCCTTGATACACCCCATTCTCAATTAGAGTCCACACGATGAACACATCCTGCTTGGTCGATGTATAATCCTTCATGGTACACATATGTCAAGGACGACCTACCCGCAGGGCGAAAACAATTGTGCAAACACAATTTCACTTACACAATTTCGCTGAAACTATGAATTACAAGCGGACAGACATTACCCACATCACCAAGTGGCGTACACATGAAGGTAACTGTGTACAGCGGAAGGTGGTTTGTACATGTACATCGGTTCCCTATGTACATGTGTATTGTAGTAAAGTGCATGTGTAAGTAGATCTAATATGTACTACATGCAGTTTTTCCGTACATGATATACGTAACATTCCTAGTCTCTTCCTCCGTACCTGCAAATCCCATCACAGGATAGTCATGAGAATTTTTTTATTACCTTTAGTGATATTATAAATCTATAATATATATATATATATATATATATATATATATATATGAACGATCCATCGTCCAGTGAAACGTCTTGAAATTTCAGTCTCCCTCCAAATGGACTAGCGACGCCCCCGCCCTCTCGTCTTACCTTCCCCGTCACTATGGATGACTATGACTCATCTTCACAAGCAAAGCGAAGACCCAGTCAAGCCTACACTGTCCACTTCAATATCAACAAACCAATCAGTAAATTCAAGTCCCATCTTAGTTCCCAGTTGACTAATCTTCGATATATATAATCTTGAGCACCTCCCAGTCCTCTAATGACGAGGCAGCCCTTCTCACTGACTACTCTTTTTTGTTTTTCTTTCATTTTTCGCCTCCAAGAACACCTCGCTACACAGTGTGTAATATCACTATCAACATCCTTCAGCATGTCTCAAGATGAGTCACTCTGTGGGGCCTCTTTTCAGCACCCCCTGTCAATGTCGTCTGGTCAGAGTGTTATCGTTAGATGTCTTCTTCCCCTTCGTCCTCCTGTACTGTCACTCTCTCCTCATGATATCCATCTTTCCTGAGGCAGAGTCCTTGATTTTCAGAGCAATGAGAATTGGCTACATCGTTCCACCTTCTCTCTGACTTCTCTCTCTTCCCTTCTCTCACCGTGTTCTTCCAAACCAAAACTTCTACACAATCTTTCCCTCATCAGTTCACGTTTCATTGGCCTAATAACATCTGGTGTAATCATGTCACTCTATCCTCCACGACAACACCATCTCCCTCCCTCCCTCTCTCTCTCCTCTCTCTCTCTCTCTCTCCTTCTCTCTCTGAACACCACCATCCTTACTTCCAAGCAGCTTGCCGTAGTGTTCTGCACTGCTTCTGCGTGCTATCTGTATTTACTCTGAGCTCTCCAATAACCTTGTTCGATTTCCTTCGCAGTGTCATCATTCAAGGTTGTCCTCTACATCTGAGGACTTGTCTGCCTTCTGTTTGCTCCTCTCTCTCTCTCTCTCTCTCTCTCTCTCTCTCTCTCTCTCTCTCTCTCTCTCTCTCTCCCTCTCGTCGACGTTCCTTACTGTCCTTCTCTTTAACTGCCATCCCTTAAAGCTACTTAGACCAGCTCTATTTCGATTCTTGACTCAAACGACAATTCTGAAGTCGTACGAGGATTCTCCCTTACATTCTTTCGAACGATTTCATTATCGTAATTCCCTTATCTAAAGAATCCAACTTAAAGAAGTGTCTATACTTCCTCATTCGTCCGTTCTACACCTTCTTCCTGACTCTGCATTCCCCTAGCCAGTCTGGTTGCCCCACTTTAGCTCTGCGTTGTGCCTGCTGTCCGCGTCGCAGCTCCCCATCCCCTTCCATGCTCCTACAGCGCTCGAATGCGAATTCGAAACTTCTCAAGGAGTTTCTCTGTTCTCTCAGACCTTGCATGCAGAGCTGACCCACATAGCTCGCACTGCAAGACCCGGTATTAATTCTCTCTCTTCGCTCACTGACCTGCTCCACAGTTCTCTAGACACACAGTCAATATACGACTGATCTATAGAATATTCCTTGCTGTTTCAACTCTTCCCGTTCTATAAATGCAGAAGCATACAAGAATATCTATACAGTATATGCATAAAGTGTTTTTACATGGACGTATACAGTTTTCCAAGTCAATCCATAAAGATCTATCTTCCAGTGGTCATTAGCTCGCTACTCCATCTAACCAAAACGACAATGGCCCCTGCTGCGCATTGCTCCTCTCGGACTCAACGATCACCAATTCCACTCTATTGATCTAACAGCCATTCCCTGTGGCCTTGCAGTATTGATATCTGTTACAGATCAACCCAAGCAAGTATAAAAAAATGAAGATGACACACGATGAAGACAGACTGGGCTTTGACTATCCAGTAGGTGATAATGATTTACAAGACTGAAGGCTGAGGGCGAGATGTAGGAACAGGACAGGACCCCTGACTTGTCCACCAGAGGACCACATCGAAAACAGAGTCGTGAGGGAAGTTAGCAATATCCTGGTCAGGGTCGAAACTGTCTTTCAGGCACATCGAAATCCTCACAAACAAAATATTTATGACGTATGTTCGACACCAGACTGGTCTTACCACACAGACTTGCCCCAAAAGATGCCAAGGTATGTGACTAGAGCTGTGTCAGACGTGCGAGTTACCGGGACAGGACAGAACCACTCGAACTACCTACAATGGAGAACAGATTGAAACAGACAGTTTAGACACTTTCGAATTCGCCACAGGTCGCGACGATGCTGACCACAACGCTACCACCCTTGACCACAACGGTAGGACCCTTGACCTCGACGGCATAGCCCTTAGGCATGAGGGAAAGACCTTTTGACCTGACCCTTAGAGGTCAAGTACAGGCTACGTGACTTAAGGGCTGTAAGTACCGTTGTGTTCAAATGTTAATACAGACCACATCGGAAATACATGTTACCAGTGAAGATAAAATCTGGACGCTGGGTAGTGGGAGAACCAGGATGTACGTGAGAACAGAAGATGGTAAAAGAGACAAACTAAATGTATATGCGAAGATGATCAAGAAATTCAAACGCAAATTCGAAAGAATTGTAAGGGATGGTTTCCCAGGGGTACAAAGTTCCCTCCCCAAGTGTATCATCACGTAACTCTAAGAATGCTTTTCTATGAGTCTTGCAACTTCAAGGCAAGAGTGAGGTCCTCCGCGACTCTGTACTCTTTTCCGTCAGCCGGCACTGATATATATACCCTCGACAAAGGCGACTTTTCGTCCGTGGTGTTACCACCCGCAGGCGGAGTCCCGCTAACACCTTCCTAAATGCAGGTAAAACCGCAAGGAAACGGTAAGATGCGAAGCGTCGAGCGCTTCCGTGTTTTCCATTTCCTTGTTGTGGTTTTACCCGCATCTCATCCACACATTCGCTACCTCTGTATTTTTTGCAGGTTCCTGCATTTATAAACAGGTATTTACCAACACACCGTCCTTGATGCCGTCACGTCCGTTACTGTGTGTAATCCGACATACTCCTTCTTATACCGACGACTTACGTATTCAAGCTCCTTGCTCAAAAATATTTACATCTCAAAGGAAGACTCAGTATGGTGCATGACGGAATGTAAATCTCGCATCTTCCTGGGCGCTCCACCACGAACCCAACACTTCTGCTTAAATTTTACCAAGAATTCAAACGACGTATTCACACTTTAGGAATACACTCATAGCCTGGCTTTCAGGAATACACAACAATTTACGTCTGTTGCCAAAATAAGTAGATTATGTAAAGACTATGCAACACGCACCTCACCCACACCGTTATCTTGTAATGCACTGAATCTATCTCCATCTGGACGCCTAGTTTACATATCCTGGTCGATATAATCACAGGCCAGTGACTTACAAAGGCAGCCTTAACCACCGGACACGGACGAACCTGGCGGATGCCATGTCTACACGAGCGTGCCTCGTTGCCACAAATGCCTCACTCATCAGAGCGGGCAGGAGCACCTTGTTGCCACAGTCAAGGGAAGAACAGATTCTCGCAAGGGCGTCTTGAACAAGAGCGTTCTGATGCGTGCTCCACTTATTGCACGTATACCATAAGCAAGTAACGGCCATTACGAACACATTATTTGTTTAGTTATTCATGATATACGTATGAATGTGCGTGCGCACGCCACTACAACCTAGCCATCTTCATATCTAACAGTATCCCACAGTAGTTTAAACCCCCTGATTCAGCGGTACTACCACACGTGTGCACCTAACACAGATACATCCTATACATGGAGCAATACCCTGCACGACTCAGTGAACACCTGAGCAGGATATGATCCACCAAGCGCTACCAGCGTCTATATTAAGTGTGTACTGACCACAAAAATTCGCATGGGGTTTGCTCAGCCTCTGGATTTGAGACAATATTGCCTTGTTGTGGGCTTTTTTGAGTCCAACCACTTTTTCTTTCACTGATGGAAAACACCTGAATACCTTTCAATAAGGTAATATCTCTGTATTCTTTTGAAGATTTCTTCCTCTCTCTTTCTGGAACGTCCTTTCCTTATGGGTATCCATCGATAGCAAAAGAATCCCGAGGACTTATATTCTTCCTTCGGAAGTCAGTATCAGATACAAAACGATAATTCCACATCCTTAGTGAGAAAAATTATATCCTCCCTCATTTAATGAGCCAAACAAACAGCTCGCTACCCATTCCTCCACTAACTAACTTCACTCTGACGTGTCTAGACAGATACCATTCCACCCTCACTTAAGCCATCCTCCAGACCAACATTCATTATTACCAGAGAGCATTACACCTGCTACAGCCAAACACACAATCATTACCTCTCTCCACAAGTCTTTCTGACGTGTTGTGCGTCAAGGCCTCCCTCAGGCAACCTCAAACCAGACTCTTGACACCTCATGAGTACTCCGTCCTTCATAGCTGGGGTGAGTGACCAGTATTATCTCTGCATATAACTACAATCTACCCTTTCGTTATTCTATATTATCTAACACATCTCTCTCCCGCTCTTTGTGTCTCAAATCTCGCAGCATCTCTTCCACTCTTTTCCTTCTGTAAGAAAAAATCTATTCTATCATCATGTATTCATGACTGTCCTTCCTAAATTTTGATTCTCTTCCATCTAAATATTCACTCTGATGATCATTTACATTGTCATTTGTTCTTCACTTCATTAACCTTTACTGCACCTCTATCGCAGTACAAGAGAAAATGAAATAGATTCCTTTTTCGTTCCTCCGTCCTTCTCATGCAGATGTCAAAAGACCCGACACCCGTATACAGCGGGAAGCTATCATGTTTCTCTGTCCTTCACACTGCACTGTACTGAACCCCTTCATCAACGACCTTACGACCCTTGGGTATGATGATCTACCCTCTGACCTGACCCCTTAAGGTTCAGGTCAAATGCTAGGCGATCATACCCAAAGGGGATCGTGCCGTCTTGATCACTTCAAGTTACACAAGATACCCGCTATCGGCTGTGTGCACCGAGAGGCCTCCGAGCCTTAGACAAACTCCTCCTCTCACCGGCGTCCACGACCCGCCTCCAGCACCGCCGCAGGAGAGGTCTCAACACAAAGAGCCGTCCCTCGCACCTCCTCCAGGAGTCTTATAACTCTGCCGTGAAGAGTGACGGAGAGTCCGACCTGCCCAGAAGGTTAACGCAAACGTTGGTATCAAATATCTTTTATTTTTCTATGTTTGCTGAGACAGCAAGGGCTATAATCAAAGCCATCTCATCAACGCATATATATATATATATATATATATATATATATATATATATATATATATATA
>JAYMFT010057132.1:0-15047 GCA_038088735.1 Panulirus argus | reverse complement strand
TATATACACACACAGATATAGTGCATATAGAACTGTGAGTAAATAGAAACTTTGAACTTCATTGTGTCCTGGACCACTGGAGGGTCCTAATTGTCAAGTTGCGCATGAAGCTTCAGCCAGACCCATTATGCCCTAGATGAGCCTATGAAGGTTATCAGAACTAAAACTCCATTATGCATGAGAAAATGGCACCCAATCCTTCAACATGCACTGAAAAACAGGACTCGGAGCTTCTTGGGAAGAGAAGGCCCAGACCTTTTCTGTATATTGAAAGAGAAAACCTTGTCCAGTGTGGTGCCCTAATGTAAATTGCCCAGAGCTTTACAGTGTTTACATGAGTAGTAAGAATACAGTATATCTTACTGCAAAAACTCTGAACATATCCCAAAAAGGTTCAAAAGAATACGGAAAATCAATATATTTCCATTTACTTTAGATATCATTAGGATGTCTGATCTTTAGAACCATCTGTGTCAGAAATGGCTTCCAATTTTACCAGTTTTAGTAATAGGCTTAACATATGTGTAATCTTTCTTCTCTTGAAATATTGTGGTATCTCTGCTACTGACATGCTATAAAACTCTAATATTACTGGTAATTACTGAGAGCAGCTGGCTCTAATATTATAGGTGATTACTGAGAGTTGTCTGTTGCAGATTGTGAGGAAGGGAAGTTTGGTGTGGACTGCCAGAGCCAGTGTCCCCACTGTGAACATGGTGGACAATGCCACACTCAGAGTGGATCCTGTGTCTGTCCTCCAGGCTTCATAGGTAACAAGTGTCAGCATGGTAGGTTTCTTGGGACAGTAATGTTTTTGCTCTTCCTTTGGTCCACCATGTCCTGTTTAGCTAATGATCCCCTGGTAATGTATGCATAACCTTCTTTTCCTGTATAGGAGCTGTACTTGTGTAGCTTTCCATTGCTGTTTAGCCTGCTTGTTGTGACCAGCCAGTGTGTCAGCTGTTGCTTGCCTGTCTTTTATAGCCTGAATACCCTCTTAAGGAAACCTGTTTCATTTGCAGTCCTACCCCATGAAGCTTACCAATAATGTGTAACTTTTATACCCAATGTAGACTGTCTCGGCTGTCCACACTGCATGATGTATCCTGTGTCCCCTGTCAGTTGGTGCCAAGATTACGTGGATGCATTACCTATAGTCAGACACAAATATGATGATACTTTTGGCGCGGACCTCTTGTCTCCATAGCATTGCCAAGTTTACACTCTTCCTATAGTGACCTGGAGGCCAGGAGGGGTCAGCCAGCCACCTTGACCACAGATGTGACAACGTGGCTTACTATCACACTGTTGTCACATGTTGAGGATTAATTTCCATACATAAATCATTGTTATTATCCCAAAATTCGATAAATTCACAATATTATTTAGGCTTGTTTTACTATATACAATTATGTAAAGACTATTTCAAATAAGATAATAATAAATAGCCAATATATGAGATAGTATATGCCTTGTTGAGGTTCAAGTGACACTCTGCAGGGCAGGGATTCCCTGTACCCACACCACCAAAAGTATCTTCATATATGAGTCTGACTATAGTATGCATTAACCATATCCTTAGTCAATCTGTCATATTCATCAACCACCCTTACACTAGAATATATTTCTTTACATCCTTATTCATAATTTTCTTACATAATTCTCTGTTATGCACTATGGTTGCTCCATCCCAACATCTCTCCAAGAACTGTCCACCTAGGTTGATCTCTTTCGAAAACTTAAAAGGTTATGACCAGGTCACTCCTCAGCCTTCTGTTTGAGAGAGGTAGGGCCAAATAATCATGGACCAGACAGCAGAGAACAAAAAATGGTACGAAGTGGAAAATACTGAGGGATAGAAAACTGTTGATAGCTACAAGAAGCACATGGAAAAAAAAGATAATGAAAGAAATATAAAGAGAATTCATTCATAATAACTCATTGACCAGCTTCTTTGAAAGAGTCCAGATGTTGCCCAAGATTTTTCTATAGGCACCTGCAGCCCAAGACTGTGCTACTTCCAGAAACAGGAAAATGTAGACTCTTTTGGAGTGAAAAGTTCTTGGACAAGACTTTACTCCCAGTGATGCAGCCTTGCCAAAGGTGACTTTTCACTCCTAGTGTAACCTTGAGTAAGCAGAATCCCATAGAAGTGAGAACAAAAATAATGAAGAAAATGTTATACAGAGCGTGGGAAAGAATCTAAAATTACTATTTACACATTCGAACACAGTGAAAGAGAACAGAGATTGGACCATTTAAGATAGGAAATAGATACAAAAATGATGCCAGGGAAATATGCAAGATGTTGATTGAACAATATAAAGCAATGTTCAGCACAAAATCTAAGGAGAAACTGGTCTATGAACTGTTTAACTAATATGGTGAAAATGCAGTCATAGATATTGAAGTATCAGATGGCTATAATCAAAGTAACTGATCACCTAAGAGAAAGTTCAGCTTCAGGACCAGATGGAGTTCCAGCCATATTCCTTAAAAAGACAATAACAATAATACTAAAACCATTGATGTAATCATTGAGGCAAAGTTTAGGTGTGAGCAAAATTGCAGATATTTACATATTGGCATATGTAACTTCGATACACAAAGGAAGATCTAAGCCAGTACATAAACAGTTTAGAGAAGACAGAAATCATGTGTGATAACACTTCTGAGAAGAGTGATAAAAGAACATGTACTTAACCATGGATGTGTATCAGGAAAAAGTATGCAAAACCAATTGTTATTCCAGTATAATGTCATATATGAAAGTTTAATTCAAGGAAAAGAATGGTCACTGTTTTTCTTGATGCTGCAAAAACATTTGACCATATAAACCACAAAAATTGTTTGAGAGAGTAGCTAAATACAACATTTAGGGTAAGATATGAAGGTGGACTGAAAAGTTTCTAACTGACTAAGATGAAAGTTGCAGAAAACAGAACCATGTCTAACTGGGGGAAGATGTCCAGTCTGGGATACCAAAACAAATGGTGTAAGCCTGAATACTCTTCGTAATAATGGTATCAGACATCTGCAGCATAATAAAGAAATGCAGAGTAAGCTGTGTTGATGACACCAATGAAAGCAAAATGATTGGATTAAAGGCTAATCAGAAGGGGGATGCAAAAAGACTTAGACACTTTCAATTGGTCAGAAGTAAACCTAATGAAATTTAATGGTTAAATTTCAGCAAATAAGCTATGAAAAGAGAGTGGTGATACAAGTGAGCTTGGAAAAGAGACTTATGTGAAGAAATACCAGGAGAGATTGATTTTAGAATGGCAAAAGATGACAGTAAAGAAAGCTAGGGAAGTGGATGAATGAGAGGTATTTAGGGAAGCAGTGTTGAATGGGCGAGAGATGCATATAGCGTACAAAGGGTGGGAGGTGGGCAGATTAGAAAGGGTACAGGTTGTACCTCATTAATCCGGCAATCTTGAGACCTGACTGTTGTCGTTCTGCAGAAAATGCTGAAAAACAGAAATTGACTGCTTTAAAAGCCTTAGGGTGAACCCTCTTACCAGTTACCATCAGCTTGGTTTTATGTATTCCTGCAGCACAGCTGCAGCCAAGAATTGTTACCCAATCTTTTGGATCCTTACCCCCAGATGGAGACTCCTCAATATCTTGGGCAAGGGTTTTTCATGGCATACAATGCCAATACAGAACAGATTTGTCAGAATTATACACTTGTTCTTGGGCTAAAAGAAATTAACAGGACTGTTGATTAGCTCGGTTGCAGTATAAACAGATATTGGCACCATGGCGCCGCTAAAAGCAACACCCTGGTGGTAGATCCACAAACTAATGGCAGCAGATTCAAAATGTGCCGGACCATGGGAGTTGCTGGGCCACAGAGTGCCAGATTAGAGAGGTGCAACCTGTACTGAGTAATGGGCTGAAGTGAAGTCAGTAGTGAAAGAGAAAAGAGAGGTACAGGTTGCCAATCAAAAATCCAGCAACCTTGGGACCTCATGGCAACCGGATTTTTTATTTTTCTGGAAAATTGATTGATTGCCTCCTGACTCTATATATGGTGTATATATTACAACAGAAAATGACTACAGTACTTTAAAGAAATAAAATTAAACACTAAATGAAAAGCAAATGACCTTTTGATGTTGAACAACTAAATAAAATATTTTGGGTGTTGTAAAATGATACAGTACTCTACTGCTAACATGCTAGACTTACAGCACAGTTTTGAAGAATTTTCAATTAGTACTGTAAACAGTGGAAAAAGTTGAATACAGGTAGAAGGTAGGTTGTCAGGATCATCATCTTCACCACTAACTGGAACAACAGGATCCTTCAAAGCTTTGAAACCCGGGAATTCTTAAACTGTGCTCACCATGCAGGTACAGACCACACCGAGATTCATGCTGGAAAACTGATGGAACCAGAATAACGATTGCCTAATTTTTGATTGGCAACCTGTATATGAGCAGTACTTTCAGGGAGGGAGAGCAAACAATTGTGAGAGGTATAAGAGAAAGAGGCAGAAGGTCAAGAGGAAGGTGCAGGGATTGAAGAAGGAGGCAAATTAAAGATGGAGTGAGTGAGTATCAGTAAACTTTGGAGACAATTATATGTTTTGCAAGTTTAATAATGTGCAAAAAATATAAGAACAAATGGGAACAGTGTTGGAGGAGGCAAATGGGGAAGTGGTAACAAGTTGTGATGAACTGAGGAGTAGACGGAGTAAGTATTTTGGAGGACTTTTGAGTGTTTCATGATAGGGTAGCAGATGTAGGGTGTTTGGGTCGGGGTTCAGTGACAGGGTAGCAAGTGTAGGGTATTTGGGTCAGGGTGGTATGCGAAGTTTGAGAGTCATAGAGATTGGTTTGGTGAAGAGGGAAAGGGTGTTGAAAGCCTTAAAAAAGATGAAATGTGATAAGGCAGCTGGAGTGGACAATATTGCAGTTAAATTTCTTAAAAAGGGGAGTGAATGTGTTACTGATTGATTAGTTAGGATTTTCATTGTACATATGGAACATAATGAAGTGCCTGAGGATTGTCAGAATGCTTGTACAGTACCAACGTATAAAGGCAAGGAGGATAGAGGTGAATTCAAACCACAAAGGTACATGTTTGATAAGTTGTATGGGAGGGATGAAAGCATGTACAGAGCATCAGAGTGGGGAGGAACATTGTGGTTTCAGAAGTGGTACAGAATAAGTGGATCAGGTGTTTGCTTTTAAGAAAGTATGTGAGAATTACACAGAGAAACAGATGGACTTGTATGTGGATCTGGAGAAAACATATGAAAGGGTTGATAGAGATGCCTTGTGGAAGGTCTTAAGGATATGTGGTGTGGGAGGAAAGCTTTTAGAAGCAGCAAGAAGTTTTCATCAAGAGTGTAAAGCATGTGTACAAATGGGAAGGGAGGAGAGAGTGATTCCAAGTAAAGGTTATTTGTGGCAGGAATGTGTAATATCACCTTTGCTGTTTAATTTGTTTATGGATGGGATAGTATGGGAGGTAAATGCAAGAGATAAGGATAAGTATGCAGTCTGTATGGGTTGAGGAGGGCTTGGCAAGTGAGTCAGTTGTTGTTTTCTGATGATACAGCACTGTTGGCAGATTTAAGTTAGAAGCTGTTGAAGTTGGTGACTGAGTTTGGAAGATTGTGTGAAAAAAAGTTCAGAATGAATATGAATAAGAGCAAGGTTATTGGTTATTAGGTTCAGCATGGTTGAGGGACAGGTTAGTTGGGGAATGACTTTAAATGGAGAAAAACTGTAGGAAGTGAAGTGTTTTCGATACCTGGAATTGAACATGGTGACGAGTGTAACTATGGAAGCAGAAGTGAGTCATAGAGTGGATAAGAAGGAAAAGGTTCTGGAGGCACTTAAAAATGTGTGGAAAGAGAGATCATTGTCTGGGAGGGCAAAATTGGGTATGTTTGAAGGTACAGTAGTTCCAACAATATTATATGGATGTGATACATGGGCTGTATATGATGTGTGGACATGTGTGGATGTGTTGGACATGAAATGTTTGTGGATATATGTGGTGTGAGGTGGTGTGATTGAGTAAGTAATAATAGGGTAAGAGAGATGTGTAGTAATAAAAAGAGTGTGGTTGAGAGACCTGAAGAGGGTGTGCTGAGTGGTTTGGACATATGGAGAAGAATGATTGATAAG
The DNA here is from genome assembly GCA_038088735.1 of Panulirus argus. Lineage (NCBI taxonomy): Eukaryota > Metazoa > Arthropoda > Malacostraca > Decapoda > Palinuridae > Panulirus > Panulirus argus. The sequence continues at coordinate 8,898 of JAYMFT010057132.1, read as the reverse complement.
AGGTTAACAAAGAGCATAAATGTGTCAGAAGTAGAGGGAACAAGGAAAAGGGGTAAACCAAATTGGAAATGGAAGGATGGAGTGAAAAAGATTGAGTGATTGAGGCCTGAGCATGTAGGAGAGTGAAAGGTGTGCACAGCATAGAGTGCACTGGAACAATGTAAAATAAATGAAAAAATAATAGATACTTCATTTAGTCAGTTTTTATTTCATAATACAAATTGAAATTCTTTGTGGATCCAGTGCCATGTTATAATACACATTGTCTCATACACAAGGTAAGAGAAAATAATAAAGTACAGTAGCTAAAAGTATACATATACATTAAAAGACAACAGATTTGATTGTGTCATTATCATTATCATATACTTATACATGGGTCAATGTGCTCACATTGGGCTGAACCAGGGTATGTGTAGCAGCCATGATAAACCATTTGGGGCACAGTTGTAGATAGGGAGCTGTGGTACCAGTTTATTACACTTAGCTGGAGAATGGATGTTAGTGTATGGGGCCTTTCTTCATCAGTTCCTAGCACAACCTCAGTAACATGTGAAACAGCAATCAAGTATGAAAAAAAAATATGGGTCAAGGGAGGATTCATTAGTAGTGCCACATAAAGGCCTGACAGGGAAAGTGATATAAAATGGGACAAATTTTAAACACTTGGATGTCTTCATGAATAAGGAACTAGATTTCAAAGAGAATATTGTGAAGATAGTGTTATCAAGGTAACAAGGATTAGACCATTTAAAGGAGATTGAAACAAAAATGACTACGAGGAAATATGCAGGATGTTGACTGAACAAGGAAAATCAGTTTTCTACTAAAAATCTAAGGAGAAATTGGAATATGAACTGTCTAACCAATAAGGTGGAAATGCAATTTTAGATATTGAAATATCGGAAGATGATACAGTTAAAGTGATTGATCAAGTCAGAGAAGATTCAGCCCTAGGGCTGCAAACCCAGCCATAATCCATAAAAAACAAAATCAAATGGGAAAACCAATGATATTATTGAGGCAAACTGTAGATGAGAGCAAAATTTCAGATATCACCAAATTGGCATATGTATCACTGATACATAAAAGAGGATCTAAGTTGATACCTAAATAATACAGACCAGTTAACCTGCCTTCACTGTAGTAAAAGTCTTTGAAAGAGTAGTAAGCCCTTTATTCAAGAACAGCTAAATAAACGCATGCCAACAGTGATTTGTTCCAGGAAAAAGTACACAGACACAATTGTTAGCTCATTACAGTGACATATGCATAAAAGTTTCATCAAAGGAGAAAGAATGGAGTGTTTTTGTTGACATTAAAAAATCGTTTGACCAAGTAAACAACAGAAAATTGTTAGAGAAAGCAGCTAAATAAAATGTTAAGGGTAAGATACGAAGATGGATTACAGAAAGTTCAAAGTGACAGCAACAGAACTATGTCCAAGAGAAAAATACTCTGTCTGGGGTACTACAAGATATGATGTTAGCCTCATTAATCTTTGTAATAATGTTATCAGACATCAGTGAAGTAAAGGGGAGCAAAGTAAGGGGCTTTGTTATGACATCAGAGAATGCAAAATGATTGGATCTGAGGCTAATCAGATGGGATGCAAAAAGACTTAGACAGTTTACTAATGGGGCGAAGTGAACCTGATGAAATTAATGAAGATGAGCAAATAAGTTTAGGAACAAGTAAACATACATCAGGAATAACATATAAAGGCCCAACAGAGAAATTGATAAGTGAAACAAATATAAACAATTTGGCTGTCATCATGGATAAGAAACAAGATTTCATAGAACATAATGAAAAGATATTGCTATTAAGTGCTGTATGGTATGGTTCTGAAAATTATCTCTGCAAGAGATACAAACCTATTGATGGAAGTGTTTAATGTATACATAAGAAGCAAAACTGAATATTGCTGTGTTGTATGATCAACAAAACGGATAGAAATAAATATAGAAGGATTTCAGAAGCAATTTGCAAACGAAATCAAAGGCATAGAACATATGGACTACCACAAAAGACTGGAAGAATTGCAGCTTTATAGCACAGAAAGAAGAAAAGATGTATGGTAATCTATGCATGGCAACATATTGACAGTATGAAAGAAAATGTGTTAAGCCAGAAAGCCTCACAACAGGGAAGATACAGAGTTGTTAAGTCTGTAAGAATACTGAGTAACATACTGAAAATAAGTTGAACAATATATGACAGCCCAACCAGGAAGCTTGAATGAGTATTCTGTGTTTTTCCGGCAAAATAACAAACGCATAGATTAACTACTGAAACATTTAAAAGAATATTTGACATGTGGTTGTGAACAGTCCCAGATGAACCAAGAATAATTATGGTGTATAGGTGACTGCTAAGAACAATAGTCTTATTCATCAAGCAAGACATAAGGTGAGCACTTAATGTTATCCCTTTCATTGTGGCTAAATCACGACATAGGTATTGTTCTCATAAGTAAGGAGATTCTCTCTCTCTCTCTCTCTCTCTCTCTCTCTCTCTCTATCCATATGCTACTGCTAAAGCTCTCATCATTCTCTTACAGTTTACCTAATGAGGATATTGACTGTATGTCCCTCCATCCTCTCTATACTGATCCCACTTTTGTCAATGTGTGGCTTCTCTGTTGGGGTAATTTGGAACACCACCTTCAGTAACTTTTTACAACCAGGAGATTATCCAAGTTTAGTGCTAACTTAGAAGAAGATTATTGCCTCAGCCTTCCAGTGCAGTGGTGACTAATTATCCCCATGTATTTTGCATACTGGAAAGGTTTGGGACAAAGATTTTGGTGTAATTACCCCTTCATCACTATCCTGCACTTTGCCTACTAGGCAGACAAAAGACTGTCATTTGTTTGTACCTCAGTATTAACAGTAAAGACACCCTTTTCATTCTCCCACAGCTTGTTTGCCAGGAAGATTTGGGGTAAATTGTCAACTAAAGTGTGATAACGAGACCCTAGGGTTCAATTCTAACAATGATGGCATATGTAATGGCATCACCATATGTCTACCAGAGCCCTATGGTTGCTCATGTGCCCCAGGTTACACCTACGGGCAAGGAGCTGACAACCCCTACTGCACACAAGGTGAGTTGACTGACCCTGTAGATTAATTGATTTCACTAACACTATGGGCACACCAGTGAGCTAATGAATACTTTATACTTTCTGCACACCCAGTGAATCATTTGACATTATGTACACAATTAGTGAGCTGAATGACATTAGAAACTTGTGATAAGCTGACTGACTCTCTGTATACACATTAGCAGAGTGCTGCCATGAGCACTGTAGGTGAACTATCAGCATCACACACAAACATTTGCAAGGTATAAGAAAACACTGAATGAGTATAGTAGGATAAGAAACAGCAACAAAGAAACTTTGAAAAGTTCGAAAGTGTTTTCACAGTGGAAGACACTATAGCCCCAACACCAGTGAGAAGGATTGGGGAGGAGGTTTTGGAAATGATTGAAGTATCTAGAAGAAAAGTTTTATTTTTTCTGCATTAGCACATGAACAAATGAAGAAAGCCCTCATTCACTTATGACTGTGTTTTAGCTGTCATGTGCAATGCACTGAAACCACAGCCCTAATCCACAACTAGACTCTACAGACCTCCCATGGTTTCCCATGACAATGACAGTATGTCGACCCCTTTATACTCATAACAATCAGGACACTGAAATATATGTATATATTTTCAATGTTTTAGAAATGCAGTAATTTATTTTTTTACATTCTTTTATGCTGTACATGGCAATTCATTATCATTTTTCAGTAGTTAGTGTCTGTAAAATTATAGTCATTTAGAACTGATAGTTTATATTTTGTACTTAATGTATATGCTTGCCTCTGGGAATAACTGTGCTGGAGTTGCCCTATGCCAATGGCCTGTCAAGGGTGAGATACTGAAAATGATAAATGGCACAGGAGTCCATCAGTTGCGCTGGGGAGTAAAAGGACGAACAATTGAGGGTCATGGCTCTGGATGTTAATGGGATGACTGGTGAGAGTAAAAGGAGGAAACGTGGAGAAATTTAAAAGTTATAGTTTGGATCTGCTGGGGATTGGTGAAATCCACATCCTTGGGTAGGGTGTATGGAGTGAAAATGGAAACGATGAAGGAAAGTTATGGGAGGGCATGGAAGGAGGAATGGTATTGACGGGAATTAATGAATATTATCAGGGAGGAGGGAAAGGAGGTGCAAGAGAACAGTTGAGAGCAAATGAGGTCTTTCTTCATCTGTTCCTGGTGCTACTTTGTTAAAGTGAGAAACAGCATACAAGTGTGAAAAAAGGTGTCTTTTGGTATCCTGAATGATTTTGACCGTCTGAAGCTTTCTGCTACTCCTAGAGGCTTAGGAACACACAGTCCACCCAAGTATCTCATTGATCTAGTGTCTGATTGCTTACCATGGCTAGCATTGAACTTTCTATGAACTCACACATTGACTTTTTTCAGTAATTCAACTGTGCTTTGATGCATTGAAATCATGTAGGTCTGATTGCTTCTGTTGTTCCATTAGTGATACTCTCATGAGCTTTAGGATTAAAGTGCAATTCTTGCAATCCATCCACTGGTAATTATATCATTAACTAAATCATGGCATTTCTGATTTTATTGGCTTCCCAATAGATTTTTTTTTTTTTTTCTTTAACCACTTTATTTTCCTGCTCCTCCACTTTGTCCTAACTGCACCAACATCAGACCTTCCAGTGGATTTCAGAAATGTAAAACTGAGGAAGTATTTTTTTTTTCAGTTAGGTTAATGATTGTTATGTGCACATTCAAGGATTCAGGCTGCTGAAATGAGCAATGTGATAGGTGTTTGCACAGTTTGCACATGGTGCTTGGTATTGATGGAGTGTAAAAATGTGGGATGTCAATCTAGTATCACAGAATGGGTTGAGCAAAATACCTTCACATGGTTTGGTCCTATGGAGAGGATGCACAGTGACACATCAGTAGAGACATCATATAAGAATTAGGTAGAGGGCATTAGAGAGAGTGAAGGACAGCCATCAATCTGGGAAGGAAAAGTGAAGGAATATGTTGGGTAGAGGATTTAGGAGAGTGTTAGTGGGATGGAGCATGCTAGGGAGGTGTGAGGGGATGAAATATGCTAGGGAGGTGTGAGGGAATGAAGTATGCTAGGGAGGATTGAGGAGGATAGTGCACTTTGGGAGGTGTGTTTATACAAGGCAGCCTGGAAACTTTCCGGTGTGGAGGAATGAGACAACATATGAATATACACAGTTTGTATAGGATATGAATTATACAGGTATGAAAGCAATCTAAATATCTCGGTATGCATTGTTTAAGTGCTCTTTATCTCTTTAATTAAATGTATTGTTGGATCATTACAACCAGGGAGGGGAAGGGGTAATCTGTTTGAAACAATATTGGAAAGTTTCTCCTGACCCAGGGTGGTGTTTGGTTCATGGAATGAGGTCGAGGACCTCTTATGTGTAATTACTTATTTATAGGGTGCAGGCAGCGAACTCTCAAAGGGCCCCATCTCTTGAATATTTTCTACCGTCATAAAACTTTATAAACTTCTGTATGCTGTCCACAATTGCTGTATTCTCATTAAGTTCATTCCATTCATCTAATATGCTTATACTAAATTAATCTCTCTACATCCTTTCTAATGCTTCTTTTTTAATTTCATGTTATGTCCACTGGTTGTTCTATTCTTGCATCTTTCAAAGGAGTGTTTAGATTTTATGTCCTTTACCTTCCCCTGTAATACAGATATCTTGATTTGTTGCTGTCTTTGTAGCTCTTTTCTGAACTTTCTATATTAATTTTTTGTATTTCTGTAAGTGTGGTAACGAACCTTGAGAAGCATATCCTAGTTTTGGCCTAATGTAGAATGCAAAGAGCGTGCTTAATACCTTAGCTATACATTTTTTATGTTATTCTGGAATTTGCCAGCAGACAGTTTGTGTCCTTTACAATTCATCTAGTGCGGGACTCTGGCAAGAGGTTAGGGACAATGTTAACTCCCGAGAGTGTATGTGTTCGTCACTCATCATTTTGGATATCATCATATTTTGCTAATGATAGAACATTATTAAACTTCTCTCTCTGTTTGATATTTAGTAAGGGTTAGTCTTAAAAACAGTCCCAGCATGAGTTTCTGTTTTTATCCTTATGAGAAATAAACACACAGTTGAAAAGGTGAATGAAAGATATAAGGATTAATTTATATAAAAAGAAAGAAAGCAAGATTTAGGTTAGAAAATGGAATTATAATTTGTAAGTAGAATAGATGATAATCTGGAAAGAAGTAATAAGATGCACAGAAGAGGTTCATGTGGTAGATGGTTGTTGGCAGGCAGCCAACGATCAGGAAGGTATATTATCAGTACTACCTACCTGGGTATCTGGAGGGTTAGTGATGGCTGTGTAGTTAACCAGCACTTCAGTGATTCTCAAGATGCACTCCTGTGACTCAGCTGTCTTTTCTTTCTTCCTCACCCACGAATGGACTACTGGCATTCTGCAAGCAAACATACAATCTCTCCTTATACATAACACTTAACAAAACTTAACTCGTACAGCTCACTCTTCATAGCTCTAGATTTTCCTTCTGTGAGAACTGTGCACTTGCCCTGCCTTATGGCAAAATGGTAGGAGCAATAGATAGAGGTAGTAAGTAGGAATAATAGGCAGAAACATTAGGTAGAAGTAGTAGGAAGGAACATTTGGCAGGAGCATTAGGTAGAACTAGTCAGTAGTAGCTTTGGGTAGGAGCCTTTGTAAACACTACATTAGAGTTGCTCTCTGCTAGTGGCCTGTTTAGGATGGGCACTAAAGGCTAAGGGGCAGCTCTTGAGTTCACTAGTTATGAAGACTATTGCCATGGCCACCCCCTTGAGGGAATTCCAGGTGGGGGGAATAGGCATCAAAGATACAGATAGACAGAGAAAAATGAAGATATTCTAAAGATAGTATTAGAGGTGATGAAATACATAAATGATGTAGGGAGTGTTTTGAAAAACCAGTGGAGGTTGATTATTTGAAGGATGTGGATATTGGTTCAGTGTGACTAAAAATTAAAGGAGTGCACAGTACATCAGTGGGAGTGGAAGACATTACAGAGAAGTGGATGTGGAAGTAATGTATGTGAAAACAGGAGGAACTGGTACAGATGAAGTTGTGAATGAGGTGATAGGCTTATGTCGGAAATAGAAATTGAATGAAGTTGGAAAGCATGTAAGACTATGTACATATTATTTCAGACTGACTTGTCTGTGTCCCAGTTTAATCTGTGATGATAGCCTTGAGTGACCTGTATGTACGTATATATGTCCCAGACTGACTTATGTTAATGTTCAGGGTTGATTTGTGTTGGGATTCCAGAATGACCTCTTTTAGTGAATCAGTGTTACGTGAAATGATAAACTAAGATGACCTTTGATTTTAGAATGAACAGAGTTGATTTCCAAATTGATCTGTGTTACTGCTCCAAACAAGCCAGTGTAGAGGTGTTGGTGCACTAGTTTGACTAGGGCTAACGGTCCAGCCTGACCTGTGTTGGCATTCCGGTCTCTATTATGTTGGTGTTCCAGTCTGTCTAAGATAAACATTCCATTCTCTGCAACATTGGTGTTTTAGACTGAATTTTGTTAATGTTTCAGACTAACTTGTATTGATATGCTGTTGGTGTTTCAGAATGCCTACGTGGAAAGTTTGGAGCTGACTGCAGTGAAAGTTGCGACAATTGCCTTCAAGGTGATTGTGACAGATTCACTGGTACTTGTACTCATGGCTGTCAAAGTGGGACTTCCTGCATCAGTGGTGAGTAACTTCTGGGTGTGTAGTCACTTTATATCTGGATTTTTGCATTTTGGCATCTTTGCATCCAGTCACTTGTTTCTAAGCTCATTTGATTACATTTTTGCACTGTCATTTGTTTCAGATCTCTTGATTACTATTTGTGTGTTGTCGGGAAAGTCTTACACTCGTATTGCCCCATCTCTTAACCTGTATATATATATGTCCCATGTTTTAACTTTTATGTATGTGCATACACAAACATGCTCACAACCTAGCCTAAGCAAGGTAATCTTTTATTGGCCAGTTCAGAGGGGAATTAATCACCTGGTTTGGGTGTAGGCTGACTGCCATGCTCAGGATTCGGTCCCATGCAAGTCCAGCCATGGGCTGGCCTGTGGTGCGTCATGGTCAGTAACTCTAACCACTACACAACATGCAGCAAATGTAACTATCTATTTGTAATTACATGTTTGTTCTGTGGGGGGGGAGGGGAATATTACACTTGCAGGGTCCCATCTGAAGAATCTCTACATCTTGAATTTATGGATATTGTCTGCATTAACCGCATCCTCAGTCAGTCTGTTCAAATCATCGACCACTCTTGTATTATAGAAATATTTCTTTAAACCCTTATTTACTAGTTTCTTAATTTCATGTTATGTCCTCTGGTTGCTCTATCCCAACATCTTTTAAAGAATTGTTCATTGTCCATTTGTCAACCTTAGTCTTCTGTTTTCCAAGGTGGGTAAATTTAAGGCCTCCAGCCTTTCCCTTTAGCTTAACAGTCTTAATTCTAGTACAGGTTGCCAATCAAAAATCCGGCAATTGTTATTTTGGTTCCATCAGTTTTCCGGCATGAATCTTGGTGTGGTCTGTGCCTGCATGGTGAGCACAGTTTAAGAATTCCTGGGTTTCAAAGCTTTGAAGGATGCTGTTGTTCCAGTTAGTGATGAAGATGATCCTGACAACCCACCTGCTACTTGTATTTAACTTTTTCTACTGTGTACAGCACTAATTGAAAATTCTTCAGAACTGTGCTGTAAGTCCAGCATGTTACCAGTAGAGTACTGTATCATTTTACTGCACC
>JAYMFT010057121.1:0-15047 GCA_038088735.1 Panulirus argus | reverse complement strand
TTCTTCGTCTGTTTCCTGGCGCTACCTCGCTGACGCGGGAAACAGCGATCAAGTATAATAAAATAATAAAATAAATATATATATGTGCTGTGCATATGTGTGTGTGTGTGTGAGTGTGTGTGTGTGCAGGGGGATGGGTTTTTCTTCGTCTGTTTCCTGGCGCTGCCTCGCTGACGCGGGAGACGGCGATCAAGCATAATAAATAAATAAATATTTTTGCACATACTGCATGGTACACAGTTCTGCATGTTACTTCAATTCATTAAAGACTTATAGCAAAACAAGGCAACTGAGTTGATTGAATAAGAAATGAAAGAGTTAGAGCGAGGTGTGATAATAAAAAGTGTGGTTGAGAGAGCTGAAGAGGATGTGCTGAAATGGTTTGGCACATGGAGAGAATGAGTGAGGGAAGGTTATCAAAGAGAATTTATGTGTCAGAAGTGGAGGGATCATGAAGACCAAACTGGAGATGGAAGGATGGACAGAAAAAATTTTGAGCAATCAGGACCTGAATGTGAAGGAGGGTGAAAGGCATGCACGAGATTGAGTAAATTGCAACTATGTGGTGTAATGGGGCTGACATGCTGTCAAAGGACTGAACCACAGCATGTGAGGCATCCAAAATAAACATAGAAAGGATATAGAAAGGTCTTTGGGGCCTGGAGCTGCTATTTCAATATATTACAAATGACATGTAGTGAAAGGATGGATGCGGGTATGGCCTTTCTTCACCTGATCCTAGCGCTACCTCGCTAACACTGGAAAGGCCAATCAAGATAAATAAGCTCTAGTAATGTTAAACACAAACAATTTCAGTACTTTCTTCTTTCAAAGTATGCATTCGCAACTCTAATTCTTAACACAGCACCTCACAAGACTTGAGCACGGAGAAAATCTACATAGATATATAAGGATCTGCAAAGACTTGAGCATGGAGGAAAAACTATATAGATATCATGTAAGGAACTGCAAAGACAAACAAGTTTCAAACTTGCAACACACCTCAAATAATTAATGTCTTATGCAATACTAGTTTATTTTCATCATACATTTCAAAGCTGAATAATGTTTGATCATAAATCAGTTTTTTCAAAAAGTTCAGCATCTAGCTCATACTAAAGCACCTATCAATCCTACCAACACCTTTATCACAAAATTAAATATTTTCCTAGTTATCTTAATTCACACTATGTAATTCAATCATAGCTGCATATTTCAGGTTCTGCATTTGATAAATTCACACTTTAAAAAGAACATACCATGTACTGAGCTGGTGATAAAGGTGGCACGAGAGGGTATTGTGGCGACCACATCTGACCCCACATCACAGAACCTCCTGTTGGTGTAGGGGAACCTGGATATACCTGTTATGTAAAAGGATAACCTTTGTCAACAACAGCCATGTATGACTCGGGTAATTAACCCACTCCAACAGAAAGAAATGGCTAACAGTACATGGCAGTTCAATATCCCTACAACTGATGGGGAGATAACTCCCATCCCATGTGTTCAACTAATACTTGAGTGAAATTCCAACAACCTGTATACTGCATTTCTTTCTTTCATATTTGTTTGCCAATTTCCACATCTGTGGGATGACACCTCAAACAGATAAAAAGCTGGCCTCATTCACTAACATCCATTCTCTAGTTGTAATGCACAATACAGCAGAACCACATTTTCGTTATCAACAACCAGGCCCCATGTACCTTTCTGTGATTTTCTCCAACTGCTTTACATGCCTTGGTTCAGTCCATCAACAGCACATCACCCCAAGAATGCCACATTGCTCCAACTCGCTATCTGGCACAAGCCTTTCATCCTCCTGCATGTTCAGGCCTCAAGTACTTGAAATCTTATTCACTATCATTTTAACTCCAATTTGGTCTACTTCTTTCTTATATATCAAATACCTCTATAGTTATGCTTCTGACATTCAGCCATCACCAAGAAAATTTTACTTTTTCTTACTTATTCATCACTTTCCATGTTAGCAAGGTAGCCAGGAACAGATGAAGTAAGGCCTCATTCACTTGCATCCTTTCTCTCACTGTCATGTTATTCACTGAAACCACAGCCTCCCTAACCACAACCAGGTCCTACAACCCTCTCCTTAGTTTCCCCTGGCTGCCTCAAAGGCCCTGGTTCAGTCCACTGACAGTACATCATATCATAGCTTTACATTATCATCAATTCCATTTTATTTAGAAAAGCATGTTAGGTAAATATTGCAAAAACTAGATACAATCTATCATCTCTCATACCTGTTCCCTCCAGGAACTTCCTCAAAGGAGTGCCCATCGCAACAGTCTCTCCATGGCTAGTTAACTCTTGTGCAACTTCTTAGCCTTTCATGCCTTACCCTCTATAGGCCACTGGCAAGAGGCAACTTGAGCGCATTGTTTGCAGAGGCTCCTACTTAATGTTCCTATTGAATTCTACCAAATGCTCCTGCCTAATGTTGCTACCAACTGCTTCTACATAAAGTAGATTTAGTTAACAAGCTTAATCATATCCACAGTAATTTTGATTTCAAACTGGTAAGCTTTGATGTTTCATCCTTTTTCACAAAAGTTCCTACCTAATAAGTCTATCTATTGCTCATACCATTTTGCTAAAAGGCGGGGCTAGCATATAGTTCTCGTCGCAGGAAAATATATAGTTACAAAGAATGAGCTGTCTAAGTGTTGTCAAAAATGATTGCATGTTTGAGAACAGAATGCCATTAGTCAATGTGTGGGTGAAGCAGAAAGAAAATGCAGCTACATGGGTCAAAAGAGTAAAACCCGGCAGCTGAAGCGCAGCCATCACTTACCCTCCTGATACCTTGGCAGGTAGTACTGGTTATATACCACCCTGGTTGTTGGCTGCCTACCAATTACTACCTCTAAAACTAGATACACCTTTTTATAATACTTAAGAGTATCACACATACAGTGTCTCTCGACATTATAAATGCTGTAGAGAAAGGGTTAATGAAATCCATCCAAAGAAGAAAAAGAAGAAAAGAAGAAGGAAAGAAGAAAAGAACAAGAAGGAAATATCTTCTCCAAATATCTAATATGTTTCAATTCCTTCAAAATAGTGGGTATAGATATCATTAATTTCTTCAATCTCCAAACATAAGATGTAACAATGCCTATACTTCAATTAATCTGGCCTTTTCCAAAATTTTAAACTAATGAATTTTCAGTTATCAAACATTTAGATTGTACTGCTCCTGTAACCAAATTACTGATACAGTCAAAATGAACTCAATATTGAAAATACTAACCATTGGTGATGTTGGCTGGTATGACTGATGAGGTGCTGGAGGAGTCAAACTCATCACTAGATGAGCATTGGAGTTAGTGTCTGTTTAAACAGTAAACAGTATCAAAAAATTTATTACCAGGAATTAAATTATTACACAACTACAACCATTCACAAAAAATAACATATAAATATATAGATATACCTCTACAACATTTGCCCACTGAAAATTGGGATAATTAAGCAAGCTGTCACTCAAACACCACAGCAATCTCTCTTCTTTTTTTGGCAAATTATGTCAAAATGCAGATATATCATGCAAAGCTCAAACACACCATTTTCACTGCAATGCAACACATACCAAGAGCAGTGCATACATAGCCTACTTTAAATGAAAAGAAAAATTCTTTCTGGAATCATGACAATAGCACAGAACAAGAGAAATTAAGAAAGAAGCTGCAGCTGTTATAATCCTATAATTTTTCTTTTCATACTTGTTGCCACTGCCTGTCATAATGAGGTAGCATCAAGCACAAATTATTAACATTCTCATTCACATCCAGTATAGCTCTCATGTGTAATTAACCAAACCATAACCAACCATCCACAGCCAAGCCCCAAAGACCATTCTATGGTTTCACCTTAATGCTTCCTATGCCTTGGATCAACCCACTGAGAACACATCGGCCACTAAACACCTACCTGCTTCAATTATTTCTGTCACCCTCCTGAATGTTCAGGTCTCTTCCTCCCCTTTTAACAAGTATATCCTCTTAGTCAGTCTTCCTTCTCTAATCCTCCCAATATGTTTATAACATTTCAGCAATCACTGATCAGTTCTCTTAATCAGAGTGCACTTACTTTTTTTTTTTACTTGTCTGTCATTTCTCCCATCAGTGAGGTGATGCTAAGAACTTACAAAGAAAAGGCCTCATTTTCTCACAACCATTCTCTCGCTATCATGTGTAATGCAAAAAGAAACCACAGCCCCCTATCCCAAAACAGACCCTGCTAACATTTCTGTGGTTTCCTCTGCCTGTTTCATATACCCTGGTATAGTCCTCTGACAAAAGGTCACACATTCTCATCTATAGCCCATGCACTACATCCAAACAACATTATAAAGTGAGAAACTTTAGGATAAAGAGATAAAGACACGAAATTACTCCTCTCCAATGTCATTCATGTGACTAAGAAAAATAATCTACTCACCCTGCACAAAGTGCTGATAGTCATAATGTTGAGGAGCTGTAACCTTATGGGGTGGGGGTAACTGTGAAGCTGGTGGAGGTTTTGGCTCAGAGATCATATTCATAGCATCTGTATTTTCAACATACAGATTTGAGCTGGAAATGCAAAAATAAACTTCATTCCAAGAACTAAATATTTATTTCTGTCCACATTTAAAACTATTTTACAAGCCAAAATATACTTCCAGATCATTCCAAGTAACATCACACTGATTCTTCATTTTATTCATCCACGGGCAACTTTCAAGACAAAATTCTTGAATTTTATGTGAAATCATCTCCCAAAAAGAAGGCAAAGTGAGAGTAAGGGTGAGCAAATAACAGCAAACTTTAGGAAAAACATGTAAAGAGAGAGAGAGAGAGAGAGAGAGAAAGGGGGGGGGATCAGAGAAGAAGGCAAATGTGGAAGAAGTAATATGCAGAGGTGAAGAGATTAAGTACTGTGATGAACTGCTGACAGGGTTTGATGACAGGGTGGTAGCTGTGGGATGCTTGGGTCAGGAAGGTATAAAATGTGAGAGAGTTACGTTACGTGATTTAATGAAAGTCTAAGAGATGGAGAAAGCTTTGATTAAACTGAAATATGTAAAGGTAGCTGAAGTGGATGGCACTCCAAATGAAATTCTTAAAGGGGGTGACTGTGTTATTGACCGGTTAGTTACAATTCTCAGTGTAGGAGTGGATCATGGTGAAGTGCCTGAGAATTGGCAGAATGCCTGTATAAGAAAGAGGGATAGATATGAAATTTGAATTACCGAGGTATAAGTTTATTGAAAGTACCTGGTAAGTTGTAAGTGGTGACAGAGTTTAGCACATGCACAGGGCATTAAAATGGGCAGGAACAATGTGATGTCAAGATGTGTGGATCACCCGTTTGCTCTGAAAAATGTATGCAAGAAATACATGTAGAAATGGAAGGATTTGAATGCGATTCAAGGATCTGGACAAAGCATATGAAAGGGTTGATAAGAGATGCTGTGTGGAAGGAGTTATGAATATATTAACTTTTTAAAACACACTGATAAACAGTAAACAATTCTTTGAAGATGCAGCAACAGATCAACCAGAGGACAAAACAAAATTAAGTAACATGTTAAGTACTTTTATGGTACAAGAGAGGTGATTGAATGGAATAAAGTGAGCAAGGAGGTGGTAAATGTGGACTGGTTGTACAATCTATCTACATCTTTGGTGTCTTCCCTCCGGGAACTACCATCAAGGGGTGGCCACGGCAAAAGTCTCCACTTATCCCTGTCCTTACAAGCCTCCCTCACATACACCATTCTACACATTCTTCCTGTTTCTCTCCCTCCAGTATTCCTCCTATTTGCCCAAGTACAGGTGGTCTTCCAATAACACCAACCCCTTTAATTGTACTATCATACACTCTCCTTGTAAACTCCCACTCCTGCATTCTTTCCACATACCCAAACCACCTCAAAGTATTTTGTTTCATCCATTCTACCACACCACAGTTCACTCCCTTTGCATTCCTTGCCATACCACATCTCTCATACACCCTTTCATTTCCTCCTTCATTCCATCTGGTCACACCACATGCTCTTCTCAAATAGCTAATTTCCACAGCCTGGATTCTTGACATCTGTGCCTCATTCGATGTCCATGTTTTGGCTGCAGAGGTCAGGGTTGGGAGGACTAAGCTGTCCCTTAATCCTCTCTTCACTTCCATACTTACACCTCTACCCTTCATTATTCTATCAAGGGACCCAATGACTCTTCTACCTGCCCTACTCTCTCCCTTATCTCTCCTTCCATATCACCACACATACCCAAGACATCACCAGATACTTAAATTCCCTCACTTCGTCTTTTTCTCTCCCATATCCACAGCACAATTTAGTACACTTTCTTCTTTCACTCTATGTGGTTTTACAAAATTTATACTTTTACCCCATTTCCTTTCAAACACCATTACTTTACTTTTATTTGCATTTACCTTCAATCTCCTATGCTTACACACATCATAAAATACTTACAAACTTCTGCAACTCCTCCTCAGTCTCCGCAAGCAACAAAGTATCATCCACATACAGGCTTGCCACTAACCATCATATTTCACTGCCACACTCCATCTCTGCACCCCTTTTCCTTTGTTTTGCTTTCTTCTCTCTTATCACTGCATCCACACATATATATAAAAAAGCCAGAGTGACATCACACAGCCCTGCCTCACACCTACATGTATCCCTAAAATTTCACTCGGCTCTCCATCCACTGTTAACACATTCATTTGCTCCTCTACAGAAGGGTTTTACACCATCCAACAGTTGTCACCCTATACCACATATCCTAAACACATCCCATAAATCATTCTTACCTTCTGCTAAACACTTTTCCATGGTTATCTTTATTACAAAAATCAGATCCACACATTCCCTACCTTTCCTAAAACCCCCTTGCTCTTCACTTGTTTTGCATTCAATCACTTACATCTATGTCAATCAATATTCTTGCATACACTTTTCCTGGTATACTAAACAGACTTATTCGCCTAAAATTGCCACATACATCCTCTGCACCTTTTCCTTTGAATAGAGAAACGGTAATATTTTTACCCAATCCTAATGTACAACCTCGTTTCCATGCTAAATTACATATAAGATGCATCAACTCTATCACATTTTCTACTCCATACTTCAGCATTTCAGATGTAATCCCATCCACTCTAGGTGCCTTTCCTACCTTCAGCCTCATTATTGCCCTTCTTACCTCCCTCTTCACTACAGGCCCATGCACTTGTATCCTCTTCCTTCCCTCCTTCATATCCATGCATTTAACAACTGCAGCCTCCCCTTCTACCACATTCATCAGTTCAAAATACTCTTTCCATCTTCCTTTCACTTCCTCCTTTTGATTCAGCAATTCCCCTTCCTTACTTCTCACATCAACATTTTCCACTCTTACATCCAGCTCTTTCCTTTTTTCACCCCCTTCCAGTATAGCTTCTTATTATCCCAAAACTTTTCACTGGTTGTACAACAGTACAGAAAGTTCAAGAGACTGGGCCCTGCAAGAGCAAAAGGCCCTCCCTGTACCATACAAACAGATAATTACACACAATACCATATGTGATGCAATGGTTAGCTCCATGACCAATCACTCTGATGGGCAAGGGTGTGTCCCTGACAGGGCAGCCAGCACAAAAACAACCCAGCTGTTCATCCTTTTCTCTGGGACTGGTTAACAAATTGGGTACCTAGCAAAAGCTGGGATGTGCATGCACATGTATACATAATGCTAAGACATGGTATGCATGAAAGAAAAAGACAGAAATGGGAACGTAAAATTCTCTCACCACCATCCACATACTGAAGTCACACAATATAAATTGTCAAAATATAAGACCAGAAGTTTTTTTTTCATACGTATTCGCCATTTCCCGCGTTAGCGATGATGCGTTAAGAACAAAGAACTGAGCCTTAGAGGGAAAATCCTCTCTTGGCCCCCTTCTCTGTTCCTTTTTTGGAAAAGTAACAACAGGAGGGGAGGATTTCCAGCCCCCCGCTCCCTCCCCTTTTAGTCGCCTTTTAAAACACGCAGGGAATACATGGGAAGTATTGTTAACTTAGATATATAAACTACTTTTAATCATCTCAGTTTACCTATTTGTAATGTTCAAATATGACAGTGATGGTGCTGTGTCACGGTTAAGGACAAGAATTCTTTTTGTTCCACGACCCCGCACAGTCACGAGATCACCTATAGCCTGAACAAGAGCAACAATGTTGGGGAATCCATAGGTTGCCGGACGGCATGCAACACCTGAAAAAAAATTATGGCATAGTGAAAAAGGCTCATGAAATAAAAATCCATATTATACAACTATCTATCAGATATTCCATTCCTATTTCTGATGAGGTGTATCAAGTGCTCACAGCACTTCAGTAATATACATCTTTTAACCATTTTCAGAAAACTTTGTGAAATATAAACCTCCATGCGAATATAAAGGCTTCATTGCTTTGTACCTTATGCTCATATATGACAAGTGAGGTGTAAATTGCTATTAACACCAAATACACATAAAAATGCTTCAAATTCCATTTACCAAATCTGTCAAGGTAAGCAGTGTCAAAATTGGAGAGAAGCATGCGACCTCCAGCTTCATGCAACAGTGTTAACAGGTCCCGTGCAAATATTTGTAATGGTACAAGGTGTATTTTGGCATCATCCCCTTCACCCTCAATCTGAAAAACATACACAGTTACAAGAAAATGTTACCAGTACACTTATGGCTTACTATCAAATGGGGAAAAAAATTGAAACATCTTCAATGAAATGGAGGAAGCTAATATACTCTGATGCTTTTCAAAATATTGTCCAGTTTGTAAACTAAAGAAGCCGCAATACAAACGGACCACATATATCAATGATTCTGAATTTATCTACGATAGGAGAACTACTGAAAGATGCAATATGTCACAGTCTAATGGTCATAGGGGAGGTCTCTAGAGATGAAAATAAAATAGCTGTTCCTTATCAAACCACACTAACAGGGCTAAATAGCTAAATGATCAGTGCAATTCTCAAATTAATAATAGCATATATAGATGACCTGACATGCATTGTCAAGAATAATTACGCACACAGTGAACAGTTCTTAGAGTGATGTAGATAGAACAACCAAAGGACATATAATTAATCAAGAAACTTGTTTGAAAAGATGTAAAGAAGTACTTTTATGGTATATGAATGGAATAACCTGAACAAAGATATAGCAAATGTAGAAAGCATGGTGAAGTCTGAAAAGCTGTATGATAGGAGAGAACGTTCAAGATATGGTGTTCTACAAGTAAAATTCCCACCCTATACACTTCAAACTAGTAGTTACATAAACACTTGAAACATATGAAACCTGTCAGTAAAGCTTTCCCAATGTGGGCTGAGGTCACCAGTGGAAATCAGCAGGGTTCAGTTTAGAGATACTACCATCTATCTATCTGTATCTCTGACACCTGTTCCCTTTGGGAACTAACTCAAGGGGGTGGCTATGGCAAAAGTCTCTCCATAATCTATGAACTCCAGTGCTGCTTCTTAGCCTTTAGTACCTTACCCTTAGCAGGCC
The DNA here is from genome assembly GCA_038088735.1 of Panulirus argus. Taxonomy (NCBI): domain Eukaryota; kingdom Metazoa; phylum Arthropoda; class Malacostraca; order Decapoda; family Palinuridae; genus Panulirus; species Panulirus argus. Next base: position 5,459 of record JAYMFT010057121.1, on the reverse strand, counting down.
ACTGGTAGGGCAACTCTAGCACGGTGTTTGTCATAGGCTTCTACCCAATGTTCCTACCAACTACTATTACCTAAAATGTTTACCATATGTTCTAATCTACTACTTCTAATAAATGCTCCTGTCTAATGTTCCTACTTACTACTTCTATCTACTGCTGCTACCATTTTGCTAAAAGGCAGGGATAGGGCATAATACTCACCACAGAAAAATCTTGCGTTAGAAAGAATAGGTTGTGCGAGTTAAGTCTGTCAAGGGTTATATGTGACAAGAAGAGATTGTATGTTTGTGAAAAGTATTCCAGTAGTCCATGTGCAGACGTGGCAGAAAGAAAAGACAGCTACCTGGGACAAAGAAGAGTAACATGACAACCACTGAAGTGTGCTGACCCTCCTGATACCCAGGTAGGTAGTACCGGTAATATACTTCCTTGGTCCGTGGCTGTCAATCAACTACTAATTACTAGGTAGAAGTTGGTAAGACCACTGCTACTCTTGATTCATCTAAGCCTGCCAGAAGGTCTAGACTCCTAAGTGAATGTGTTTGCATATGATGCAAAGGTCATAAGAGAAATGACAAGCATTGAAGATTGTATCAAGTTATTTAGGGACCTTGACAAACTCTTCAGTTGGTCTCAAACATGACTATTGAAATTCAACCTGAGGAAATGTAAAGTAATGAGGATGGGTCACAATGAAAGAGTACCTCAATATGAATATCAATAGAGAAATAAGCTGCTGGAATCTGTGTGAAACAGATCTGGGAGTAGAAAATGTTCATAATCTATCACCTTAAGAGAGTGTTTGAGACCATCTGTTTGCTAGCAAATTTCGAAATTGTATTCAAGTTCATAGACAGGAAAATGTTCAGAATGCTGTTCACTTCAGGCATAAAGCCAAAACTAGATTATGCTAACTGAGCTAACCGAGAAAGCTAAGCTACAGGGAAAGAGAGAAGAATGAGGGGAGACCTCATCACACAGTCTAACTCTTTAAAAGAGACTGATGTCATAGACAGTAAACACTTCTTCAAGGTATGCAAGGATAGAATAACCACATGACATTACATGAATAAAAGCAAGAAATTTTAGATGAAGTACCTCTATATTAAAAAAATGGTGGTTGAATGGAATAAATCAAAATTAGGTATGGTTTAGACAGACATCATAGAAAACCAAAAATGTTGTATGATAGCAGAGAATGTTCAGGAGATGCAGACTAGGAACAGTTCCTCAAATGATGAAGGGACAGAAAAAAAAGGGAACGATATGAAATTAAGTTATAAACATTAAAAATGGAGAAAATTCTTTTAGTATATGACTGGTGGATTACTGGAACAAACAGAAAAAGGATGAGGTATATGCACACAGCATTATTTGTTGCTAGACAGAGCCATCAGAAAAAATATAAAAAAGACAAACTGTCTGCTGAAAAACACAAGAACTGCATTTCAGTACATGATCAGGAATCTGTTAAGTAAATCGTTCACAAAGTATATCAAACCGAAACTGGATTATTCCTTGCAAGTCCAGTTTCTGCAGCTAAAGAAACACAAAGATCTAACTGAATGGGTGCTGACAAAAGCAACTAATTTGGCACCTGATTCATGAGAAAAGAGATACGATTGGCTGAAAGTTACAAAGCTGTCCACCATGGAGTTAAGGAGAGAGTGGAGAACCTGATAACAGCCTTCAAATTTCTAAATGATACAGAATAGTCGATAGTTTATCTCAAGAGATAAAGCACCACAGTAACCAGAGGCCATATCAAAAAGCTGGGCAAAAGTTAATTAAAACAGCTACAAATTAGTAATGAATTAGTGTCAGGATGGTGGATGGCTAGAATACATTAATATAAGGGATAGTGAATGCTGGCAGTTTACGTGATAGCATAAACAGTTCAGGAGATATAAACCAACCATCGCAGAACTCTCTCTCCCCACAGTGAAAAAATAGGTAATTACGGAGAGCGTACTAATGAATATTTCCTAGATGTTGCTAAAAAGGCAGGGATAGCCTGTACTGTCAAGTGTTACATATAAGTTGGAGAGATTGCATGTTTGTGGATAGAATGCCAACAGCCTACATGTAGGCGAGGAAGAAAAAGAAAGAACCTGGTCCAAAGGAGTGAAAACTGACAGTTAATGAAGAGCTAGCTCACTATGTAGAAGTCATTAACACTTCTGGTATCTTAAGCGGGTAGTACTGTACCAGTAGAATCTACACATCAGTGGCTATCAACCATTTACTACCTACATCAGAGAGAGATGGCCCATGCAGGATGAGTTGTTATGAGAAGTGGATTACTGTGTTTCATTAGGGTTAAATCTGTTACTGGCATCTAATTGCTATGAAAAGAAGGAAGAGTGAGCACGAGCCCTTTCAGTGTTAAGTTCAAACAAGTGTGCCACACTTCAAATTTGTTGGCTAGGTTCTCAACAATCAACATCAAATCAATAATACCCTTGAAACCAGGTGAGAAAAAGGCTGACTCTTGCAAGCTGCCCCCAGTATATATTCTATGATCACTAACAAAGAAAGAAGCACATATGACATCCAATTGGCCTTCCACTATGAAAGGAATGATAAATTAATTTGTGTGATCCCAAAGGATGCAGTAAACAAACCAAAATTCTCATTGACACTCACAACAGAAACTTCCTCTAGATCCCTTCTTATGATTTCCAAGTTGGGAGAATGATTGTAACGGTCTCTATAAGACTGTACAAACTTGTCTAACTGAAGACAACAAGATGGGTCATCCCAAAGAAGTTGTCGTGTTCTTAACATAACTTCATGGACGTAACCACGATCCACAAGCGTTACTATGGGCTCCTCTCCAGTCTCCACCAACTGATGATAAACAGAAAACATATCAGCCAAATACAAATATACCAAAGCATTTTATATACTCGTAATATGAATATTATAAGGCTGAGTATAATGCATTACCAGCCACTTAAGTTTACATTATCAGCATTGTCAAAATAAAAATTGCCTTACTATCTGATGGATACCAAACTTCTGGATTACTCCATATTTATCAAAGCAGTACAATCCCTACTTCATTGTTCCCCTTCATGCTCTAAAGAACATTTCTAAACTCTCATAATTTGCTTCATGTTTCTCAAATTCACATGGACCAATACTTGCCATCAATCACTCATTAAGTTTTACTCTATTAATCATCAATTTTACCTTTCAAAATCAAATCATCCAAATGTTCCTCTGCAAAATTTAGTCACACTATAAGAAAAAATTATGAGTAGTAAACATAGCACTGGCACTATTGGTAAAGGCTGCAACAGTGTACTTTCTTGCATACCAATTATCATACCATAACTAGTTTTTACCTTAAGAGCAAGGAATGTGTAAGTGTGTACAGAGAAGATGTTAAGAGGTTCCTGAAGGTTTATGTCAAGGATGTGTGATGTCCCTATGTTTATTCTATCTTTTCTGGGATGCAAGGGTCTTGAGACAAGGAGGAGATCTATGGATAGTAAGCAGTAATAGGTAGGTAGTAGTTAGTATGCACCCACTGACCAGGGAGATATACTATCAGTACAACCAGTCAGTGAAGGATGCACAGTAAGCCAGCACTTCAATGGCCATTAAGTTGCACCCCCCTGACCTAGGGAGTTGTACATTCTTTCTGCCTCACACACACTGCATGGCATTCTAGAAATTCACAAACATATAATCTCTCCTTGTCACGCATAACACTTGAAAACAACTCGCACAACTCATTCTTCGTAACTCTAGATTTTTCCTGCAGCAAGTGCTATGCCCTTGCAAAATGGCAGGAGCAATAGATAGAAGTAGTAGGTAGGAATGTTAGACATGAGCATTAGGTAGCAATAGTAGGCAGGAACATTAGATAAATGTAATAGGCTGAATCATTAGGTAGACATTACATTGAAGTAGTCAGCAGACACATTAGGTAAGAACCTCTGAAAACACTGCACTAGAGTTACCCTCTGCCAGTGGCCCATTAAGGGTGAGGCACCTAAGGCTAAAAAGCAGCACTGGAGTTCACCAGCTATGGCAAATCTTTTGCCACAGCCACCCCCCGAGAAAGTTCCTCAAGCGAACAGGCATCAGAGATATAAGATAGATAGACATAGATAGATAGACTGATAGATAGAAATGCTCCAGGAATGGGTCAAGAGAGGTGAATCCATTGCTCCTTGCATATGACAAGGTTATGGTAGACTTTTACCACACATGCTTGGACTTATAGAACTACAGGATGAATTTCAGTATAGCGAGATAAAAATTTTTCAGTTTTCTTAAAATAGATCTGCTTTAAAATCATAGTAATGTTTTTCATGCTGAGAAGAATTCTGATGTGAAAATCATGTTTTTGGATCATCAGATTCTGTAATCAAGCTTTTAATAATTGTATGTCAAATATATTCCATTATCATTACCTTCATAATTATATGCTATATGTCAACCCAATGTGGAATTTTTTTGACATTTTCTATATTTCACGGAAAGAAGACTTTCATTGTGTTATATTCAAGTTTTGAAACAGCTTTTTCTTGTAAAAAAAACAACTATTACCTGCAGTTTTTGTCAGTTTTCTTCAAAAAAAATAGATCTGCTATAAAATCACAGTGTTTTTCATGCTGAAAAGGATTCTGATGTGAAGATAGTGTTTTGGGATCATCAGATTCTGTAATTAAGCTTTTAATAATTGTATATCAAAATATTCCTTTATCATTACCTTCATAATCATATGCTATATGTCAACCCAAAGTGGCATTTTTCAACATTATCTATATTTCATGGAAAGAAGACATTTATTGTTATATTCCAGTTTTGAAAAAAAAGTCTTTTCTCGCAAAAAATACCCTACGGTTTTTGTCAGAGTTCTTCAAAAAATAGATTTGCTTTAAAATCACAGTGTAGGTAATGTTTTTCATGATGAAAAGGATTCTGATGTGAAAATCATGTTTTGGCATCATCAGATTCTGTAATAAAGCTTTTAAGAATTGTATATTAAATTTATTCCACTATTATTACCTTCATAATCATACGCTTTATGTCAACCCAAAGTGGTGTTTTTTGACATTATTTCGAGGAAAGAAAACTTTCATTATGTTATATCCAGTTTAGAAACATTTTTTTCTCATAAAAAATACCCTGAACCTGCAGTTTTTGTCGGTTTTCTTAAAAAAAAATAATTTGCTTTAAAATCACAGTACAGGTAATGTTTATCATGCTGAAAAGGATTCTGGGGTGAAAATAGTGTTTTTGGATCAACAGATTCTGTGGTTGTTGATGGATAAGCCTCCCCCTTTTCTCCATCAACAGCGGTGTCCCTCAAGGGTCTGTCCTGTCCCGTACACTTTCTTTCCTTTTTTCAACGAGTTTCTCTCTTGCACAAATAATCCAATGCACTCATACGCTGATGACTCAACACTGCATTCATCCACATCCTTCAATTCTGCTCCCTCTT
>JAYMFT010057120.1:0-29522 GCA_038088735.1 Panulirus argus | reverse complement strand
ATATATATATATATATATATATATATATATATATATATATATATATATATATATATATAGCATATTGTAGGGTGTATTTGAGGAACCTAGCGAAGTACCAACAAATAAATCTTCAGTCATAACGTGTGCTCTCACTTTGCCTCACTAATGATAAAAATTTTGCAAAATTTGGCCTACATATAGCCACCACTATATATATAATTCCTGCAGCAATTTTTTTTGGCCATAAAATATTGTCAAAAACATCCACTATGGAACCCATCGCTTCTAATTTGGCCTCAGTTTTCCTGAGATTTTCAGTTTTAAGCACAAAATCACTACACTGCAATCCCTACATGACTGGAGTGACCTGAGTATTGTCAGGTTGCCCATAGTTATGCATTTATACATTCTTGACCTCAAAGTCTTGCAAGAAGGAATTACCTGATGGGAGTCCATGATGTCCACAACCTCAGTTGGGTGTTAAAGTCATCCCTGAAATTAAACACACAGCATGTTAAAAATTATTCCAGAGAAGAAGGGCATATTACCCTTAATAAATAACTTTTCTTTTATTATAAGGCTGTTTCCTCTATAGGAACCTGCAGTGTTCCTTCTGTATTAACATGTACACACAAAAAATGCAGAAAACATGCATGTTTAAAATCTTGTGTGAGAATACAGAAGGTTCAACAGATGGGATCTTTTGAGTGTAAATCTCCCTCCCCATACAGAAAAAATAAGTAATCAAACATATTATGTATTTATGTACCTTATATTGGAAATGCATCCCACCTGTCAAATATATGCCTCTATTGTTTTTCATACTTAAACGCCATTTCTTGCAGTAGCAAAGTAGCGCCAGGAACAGATGAAGAAAGTCTGCATCTACTCGCATCCATTGTCTGTCCACATCCAGGCCTCAGACCTTTCCAATCTTTACCCCTGATGCTTCATATGCCCTGGTACAGTCCATTGACAGCACGTCAACCCCAGTTTACTACATCGTTCCAGTTCACTGTAACTCGTGCACGTCTTTCACCCTCCTGCATTTTCAGGCCCCGATTGCTCAAGATCTTTTCACCTCATCCTTCCATCTCCAATTTGGTCTCTATTCTTGTTCCATCCACTTCTGACACATACACCATCTTTGTCAACCTTTCGTCGCTCATTCTTTCCATATGTCCAAAGCATTTCAGCACACCCTCTTCATCTCTCCCAACCACACTTTTTACCACAGATCTCTCATACCCTTTCATTGCTCAAACAAACCACCTCACACCACATATTGTCCTCAAATATTTCATTTTGTTTATTTTAGAAAATTCTGATACTGGGTATAATATCTTGATAAGTCTTCATCACAAGATGGCAATGTATCCCTACACAAAACTGTCATAAAGATAAGTAAGTGTTCCTGTACAGTGTCCCTACATACTGAATGAATATCCTATTACAGGCAAAGGCATCGTGGAAGATGGAATTGGCTAGCCAAGGAACTGCCGACCAGGTCATGCATGCGCAAGACAACATCCACACTCAGGCCACCTTCCCCGTTCTTCAAACAGCTGTCACCAATGACTACCTAACTCACTTAGATCTCTACATTCTGGCAACACTGGTGTGTGTGGTAAGTGGAAAAAAATGAATCTATAGAATCTACTGACGCTTGGCTTGTGCCCTTCATCCTTGAATTACTAATGTCTTCTGGGATAAGTAACCAGTTTATATTTCTAGTTTATTGAGAAGCACATGACCCCTTCCACAAAGATCAATTCATAACAAACCACCAACCTCCAAGCAAAATTGAAAGCTCCTCAGCTTGAAATTTTAGCAACATATGCTTGCAGATACTCCTCCCTAAACTAACACAACACATACACAACACATTCACAATGTACTTATAAGCTACAAATAACTGCCTCCACCACAACAAGCAATTATGAACTGTTTCACAACCCAAATCAGTTATGAGCTCGACTTGACACACCTGTCTGAAACTACATACCCCCAAACACATACAAGTTATACTGTCTCATCTGCTTTCTGATATCAACCATCACTCCAACTTTACAAACTTAGATTTAACACAACACAAGACACCTCATTTCTAAGGTGCAACTTGACTCCAACAATATCAGGTGCACTTTTCCCATTTGTGTTTTCTTAGATAAGCTGTTTTCCATATACTAAGTTCTATACTGTAGATATTACTATACCACTTGTATATTTTACACCATTGATTTCTACCTGGCTTTAAAATGTAATTGCATGAAGTAATACAGAAAAATCTCAAGGTATTTTTAAATTGATTAAACATTTTTTTCAGATCATCTTTATGTACCTGGACATTACTTATTTTTCGATGAGGCAGCAGAATGAATCTCTGTTTAAGAACTTTAGTCAAACCAATGAAGACCCAGAGAGGGAAAGTGAGTAGTGAATCTGTACCTCATTATGAGAAGCAAAGTGTCAAATCACATTATAAAATCCTTTCTTCCTTCAACCATACATCTACCTCTTGGAAAACTAAAGTCTCGCTTCCTTGCATCAGAAATGAGACAGATACTGTGCTGTATTCCATTTTGCACATTTTTTCCCGTGCTATTCTTCCCATTCACCAAAGTTTTTCAAGTTTTTCCAATCAGCTGTTTTTCCCTTGCATGAATATATTCTGAATCAAATCATTCATATTAACATCCTCATTTACCATTCCTTAATATCTGAACTAGTTTCTTCAATTCCCTGTTTACTAGCTAAAAAAAAAAAAAACATGTATAATACTGATATATTTAAAAGAAAAACTATTGTTCTTTACACATTTACTTTTGACCTCCTCCTAAATATCCCTAAACCATGTATTCTTTTGTGATTTAACTGCATATGTACTTACTGTGCAAAATATCTCAAATCTGCATTATTAATATATTTTACGTTTTTGATTGTGATAACACTACAAACCGTCATAGCATGTATATAATCTTACCATCAGGATGGCCTATTTTGCACGCCTGCATCAAGTTTGAAACGATCCTTCGTACCATTAATTCTTACATTATAAATGGGTGGTATTAAGTGTATACCTTATTAACCTACATATGCTGACAGGAAAACGTTATATGGATACCAAAATACACTCGGAGAAGGATGGAAGAGGGCCCAAAGAGTATGTTGCCAGTCCTGGCAAATCTGTGTTTGGACCTAGAGAATCAGTGTATGCACCAAGAAATTGGGTGCGTCCCCTAGGCAGCTTAGAAATACTAATGATGACTGGAGGATATTTTGGGGGCCATAATACCATTCAAGCACTGCGACTGTCCTCATCTCAACCTATCTTACCTGAGCTTGTTAGACATGCCATCACAGCAGTTGCCCAGTGAGTACTTACTATGGGAAATGACCTGTTTCGTATTATTTTGTTTTTTTGTTTGGTTCTTTCTTGTTGTCTTTGAGACTGTTTGCATATCTATTGTTTTATGAAGGTGAGTGTGTTTGTTTGACAGGGCATCATTCACGTGGTTGTCTGCACATACATTTATTCATGAAATTGAGCATGTTTTGTGTAAAATTTGTGTGTTTAAATGTGCATACTTTTCTAATGATGTGTCTATACGCATTTGTGCTTACATAATCCAAAAACAGTATAGTATATCTTCACGCAGCTTACTATTATTACAAATAAGATTATTCTCATTAGGAGGAGCGAGTTGCTGCAGCTGTGTGTGGCTTGGAGCTGGCTGCGACCCTGGTTCTGCCAAATGGGACATGTCATGGTCCCTTTCCGCGTTGAACATGGTGATATGATGAAGGTATATTACAAACTCCTTGAGATGCGTTATGACATGTATCGGGGACCTTTGTGGAGGGCACGGCTGGTTCCTCTTCCTCAAACCTGTGCAGAGCGACATGAAGCTGTCCTGATCTTCACCATTCACCATTCTATTACGGATGCCTTTACAAACATGATCATCTGCCGGGAGACGTTGCAGGTGTTGAATGCCAGCATGAGTGGCCAAGTCTACCATCCTTCCAATTGCAATGTCTTCCCATTATTATCTGATGAGCTGCTCACTAAACGAGACTGGATTGATGCCCTTAAATTTGCTGCATATAAAGTCTGCAGTCCCACCATTGGTAACTTCAACAAAAATGTGTATTTTGATGGTATTCTGCCACAGCCAAAAACTAAAATAGCTGTTACTAAGGTCTTACATGAAGAATTCACAGTGGAATCAACACAAAATTTGTTGCAACACTGTAAAAAAGCAGGAGTTACTGTTCACTCCTGCATTACAATCACAGCTCAGCTGGCTATGTTAAAGTTGGCTCAGCAACACTCAGGAGGAGCTCTTAATGTAGCAAATATCAAAGCAATGAACTGTGTTAACATGCGTCGCTACTTCCCTCATGAGTACCATAAAGCCACTGGCTGCCATATCTCAGTAGAGGAGCAAGAAGTGGTTCTCCACATTGATGACATAAGTAGCAAAGAAAAATTCTGGTCGTTGGTAACCCACAGCCATGCCAGGCTTCAAAAGAGCCTTGGAGTTGATAGAAACCCAATTAAGAACCTTCCTGCCTTACTCCCTTGCACATTGCTAATCCCCTTGAATTATGTCCTTACCCGTCTTGGTTGGAAGCACATCAATGACTGCCATATGGTCACCACAAACATGGGAAACCTGAAGGACCTTCTGCCTGGCAAATATGATGGTCCTGTGGAAATTACCCACCTAATGCGCTGTGTATCAGACCCAATGACAGGACACCCTTTCACTCTCATCTTCCACACTTTCTTGGACCGTTTCTCTATCACCCTTGAATATTACACCACCAAAACCACAGAGGAAGTTGCCACTCAGTTCTTCTCCATTCTAGTCGGCTACATATCAGACTTGGCTAGCTCAGGAACTCTTGGTGTAGACAGTGATACTAGCACTACTGTTTTTAAAAACAAATTTTTTGAGAGTTCTATGAATGTGGCTGCTAATGGTACTGTCACATGAACAGCTATGCCTATGATAAGGGAAAGTTTGGGAGCTATACTTTTTGACTATCAGTATGACATGGAGGTACAAATATATATTTGTTTCTAATACTTAAGGATCCATAAAGGATAAAAAGAGAGAAGCCATAAAATGAGTAAATATATAAATACTGATTTTGTCTCCTATTAAATATTTCATCCTTAAGTAGAACTAGGGAACTAGTTCAGCTGTATATTTCTGATGAACGCTGCATCAGGAGTATGAGGATTAAGCAAATGTTTAAATATTCTTTCTGAGTGCTTCACAGAAAAAGGGGAGCAAAAGTGTTACATCTTAACTTGAGAGATAAACTTAACATCCAGGTGTTCCTTTTATGTGGTCTAAAAATTATATAGCTGAAACTGGTGATAATATGCCTTTTTCCTCTAAACTGATAAATTTTCTTGGTTGGTAAATTTATAAGTTGCTACTTTGAGACATGAAGATAGGTGTAAAGACAAAGATTTTTCTTAAATGACTTACTGTTTTTGTAGCCTTTGCATGAATTTTGGAGCTACTAGATGGAGCAGACTCTGGTGGCTAAACAGAGATAGCTGTATGTCTCAAGACACAATGGCTTTCATTTGTGGTGGATGCTAGAGGTAGCTGCTTTCCAACAAGTTACATGACCTTAATGCAGAGCACGTCCATAAATACCCTAGTCATGTTTACTGTCTACATAAGCATATGTCTGAGTGAAGTATTTGGAAGTGGCTGTTTGTTATGTGGTTTAAAAAAGAAATTTTCTGATTCTTTAAATAACAGCAAAGCACTATGATAAACTTTTGGTGGGCTGTAAAATTTCTGGTGTAATTTAGCTTCGTTGAGCATGCTTTTCTTGTTCCATAAATAACTGAGATCACATAACATTCAACTTATTATGTATATCTAAGGCTGTAAACATTTTGGAAACTGACTAGATTTTCATACTGTTAGCTTGAATGACACTTCATTTTCTGACTTGGACAATACAAAGGAAACTTGTCATATCTAATTGTCTTGAATTATTTAGAATGTATGAAGCACTGCTGATGACACCTTAAATATCAGTTAACATTGCTTGCAGAAACTTTTATTTATTTTTATGTATCATAAATATTTCTTAACAGTGAGGAATTGTGCTGTTTCTTAGCATCCAAACAGTTTTTCTTTTACTGTTAATTTATTTGAAATATTGCTGTTCTTCTTGTTAAGATACTCTTCCAACAGTCTTGAGGTTTTTCTGTGAAGATGGAGAAATGAACAGATGTATTGACTATGTAACCATGTTGTACATCATTGTAAATAAAATATATAGTATTAAATATAACATTGTTATCCCCCATATCAAAAGACACTAAACGTTTAAGTAAATTTCATCATACTGTGTACAAGTTCATATTTGTCCCTCACTATTATTAGGTAGTTAACAACTGTTCCCGTGCTGCGTATATGTAGCTCTCTTATGAATGATTTTCAATAGCTCATATCATAACAGCAGAGTGACTCATAATTCAGCTTAAGACATATCCGTTCACTGTTGTGGACTCTGACACAAAAGAATTCTTTAAACTGTGAGCTTTCATATTATATCTATCCAAAACATGAAGTGTGGAATTCATTTGTAGGTGTGTGTATTTTAATATCTAAATAAAATTTTGTTGGATAAATGATTAAAGTTAATGCACTTTGCAAGAATATCACACTCAATCAAATTCTGATGTTCCAAAACCAAATAATGGAGACTGCATCATCTTTCAACTTACAATTAACAATTGCAGATCTAAATTTACAAACTAATCAAGTACTCTCTACCTTTATTTCCATTACCTTTACATCCATGTAAAGTTTTATGCTGAAACCTGAGACACAATTTGTACATATTCCCAACTCATGCAATGTGAAAAACTGTCTTTCATTACCGAAATGTTTAAATGGCTAAATACTGCTTCCCTTGACAGGTGCTATTAAACTTCAAAAGCATGTGGTTAGGCTGTGAGTTAAAAGTTGCCTTCGATAAGGTAACGTCATCAGTGGGCAAAAAGATGTAAAATCTCATTAATGCATTTTTCTCCAAAGAAATACATCAATCCCTGCAAATGATTGCAGCACAACTTTGAAGCTGCTAGAGTGCTATTAAAGAACTCCTGGAGTTGTATAATCAAAACAGGTGACTGTGACTAGTCAGGTCAGGTACTATTCCATTTACACCATAACTTTCACAAACAATATGCCATAATTGTAAAAAGACTGCATTAATTTCCATGACAGCTCTTCCTCTTTCTATTTTCATGAAGCCTTCCCAATACTTATTACACAGAGAAAACTACTGTAATCCAGGCTTCTTGCAAACTTCTGTAAACCTCCCATTAAACAAGACTCTCAAAGCACCTTCGTCATGTCTTCCTTATAACACTATTGTACTCTCCTGCTCTTTCATTTAACATTCTTATTCATATCATTTTATGTAACCTGAAGTCCAACACACATCCTCCAGTCTTCCCTACTCAAACTGAAACATGATGCTACTAATCAAAAACTCTTCCTTGTCATTCCTTTCATCAGCTCCTTCCTTCACGCTTGGAACTTTGTCGCTGTGTATAGATAAATAATACAATAGGTGGTGAGGGATATAATGTGAGGTTAAATAATGTAACAGTAGATGAAATGCATAAGTCAAGAGAACCAATGACATCCTCATCGTATTTCCCAAAGCAGCCAACTAGCTACTTAAGAAAATGTGATGTTGTGGTCATAATTTACAGCCAATTACAGGATGTAATGAAAATCAAGGTAAATGTCAGTTTCCATGGTAAGTGATATGTGATTTTCAAGGGTTCTGTTGATCGCACCAACTTCCACAACTGACAAAGTTTTCCCTAAACATCTGAGCACTTCCCTTAACCTCTAAACTATCAGTGAAGAATAAGGAAAAGCTCCAGATCAGGCTTCTCTAATCTTATCTTATCTGACTCCAAGTTCAGTATAGCATGACTGAGACACGAAATAAATATTCTTAGTGAATAAGGTGGTGCCCTTAATACATCAAAAACAGTTGTTATGTAATGTGTAAATGATATCCATAATGGTTGTAGGGTGTCACAAGACTAACAACCTCTCCAGCCCTAACTACAACTCATTTACCCCGATTCTTCAGCCGACATCTGCGCGTCTTAAATGTCTAAAAGGATATATTACCGTGCTGCAATTTACAACCGAAGCTGATGTGAACACAGCAAGGACATTTACTAATTTACATACATATACATACTCTTGTGGGGCAATATATGAATCTTTAACATATCTTTCACCTGGACTCTAATTAACTAATACAACACCAAAGCCAACAACCACTGGCTGTTGTCAATATTTGCTTAAACAATCAGACCTTTTAAACGGACGTGGTAACCCACAGAAATAAAATGTCGAAAATAACCTGTCTCAAGCGGAGAGGTCTCAATATTGATATTCACGTAATTTGATAAAGTTGATGGCTAACCTGCGCAAAGGGGTAGTTGTTGGTTAGCTTGTAATAAGGAAGAATCTTTTCCCTTCTTCCCCATGGAATACTACAGGCGTTATGGTTTGACTTTCGTTTTCTTGAAAGTATGTGAAAAAGAAAACGATAAGGAAGCGGTAACTATCTTTCAAAAAAATCTGGTTTATAAATTTGCTGTACGTGAAGAGAAGTCATGGAAGAACTAAGGATATTCATATATATATATATATATTCATAAGAAAATTAGTTTACATCTAATTCATTTTTATTCATTCTTCACGAAGAAGACGCTCTAAATACGTCATAAGAAAAATTTTTAAGCAAGAGCCATACGTTGAAGTCGGATATATAAGTTTTGTAACAGCAAGTCATAAGAAAGGGTTCCTGTGTGAGCCAATCAGGGCTGACAGTACAAGTTGGCGGCGCCCTGACACGAGCAGTTGGGCAGTTTATATTATGGCTCTTCATCGCCCCGCCTTCGAATGACATCAGGGGCTTCGCAGCCAAGACAATGTAACCCTCACTTATGATATTCTGTTCAAATTCTGTCGTTCTTCCGACTTCATTGTGCACCTTTATTTGACAGTCACGACCCCCTGAGCACGACCCCTTAGACAAGATACTGCCGTAAGAGGATGTAGCAGGAGTTAGGCTTCTTCTGCCAACAGGGAAACTTCCACAACTGAAATGGTTGTGTGGTGGTAGGTCAATTGTCAATTTGCCAAGAAGCCAATGCAAAAGAAATCAATCACACCTTTAACTCGATACGAAAACTGATATTGATTGCTACGAAGGTTGGCTGAGAATATGAAAATCAATCAATTGCACAAAAGACTGAGTCGCATTTAAGCACGATCGGCTGTAACAAGGCAACACCTGATTACGTTGTTCCTCGAACACTTCGAGAACTCAGGACCCAAATTTGCCGCAAGCAGAGGGAAAGCTCGAGAAGCAGCCGTCCCCCTGGGCTCCTCGCCACCTGGTACGATACCCTCCGTAAACTCCCTGACCTCTCGCATGTCTACGAGAGGGGTCACGGTAAAGGGACGTGATTGCTGCCCGTATCATCATTGGGTATGACTTTGCCTGGGAGATTGGCATCCCTACCTCCCCCGAGCAACGCGCTTGTCCATCATCAAAAGACCCGACAGCCGCACCCTTGTCCATTGCCTTCTAAGATGTCCGTCCCCACACACACAACGCCTCCGTGACTCCTGCTGACCCACTCACTCCACGACCCCTTGACGGAGACACGATGATGTAAATAATATTAATGATATAAATAATACTGATGATGTGTTGAAGGAATATCCTTACATCCTTAGGCTTTAGTAAGCCCCTTTGTTATATTTATATGTACTCGCGACACTTGCCAGATGCTTCTAGTATTATTGTACAGGGATACATACATAGTGACAGCGCTAGGATCCCGATTCCTCTATCAGAGAATAAAGTATTAAAACTGAAACTATGAACGGCGTGTCCAGACAACACCAACATTAAAAATCTCCAGCAACAAACAAATAGGAATCACACACACACACACAGGCAAAATTTTATACACACATACCAAACTTAGGCTGGTGTGTGTGTGTGTGTGTGTATACAAACATGGAGTAAGCATATACATAAGTGTAATACATTAATTATACTTGTCTGCTGTTTCACGTGTTAGAAAAATAACGCGCCAGGAACAGACGAAGATAGGCAGCAGTCACTCAAATCCATTATCTAGCAGTTATATGCAATGCACCGAAAAGAACAGCCCCCTAAGCATTCATTACACGTGCACGGGTTTGATCATCCACACACACGCACACACACATCACATGCACGCACGCACACCTGGATGATGTCGGCAGAAAGACGAGGTTCAGAACAGCGATTCATGAGCTCGGTTACTGCGCGCCCGCTGATAACGTCGTAATGAGTGGGCAGGGCGGGGCGTTTAAACAAAGAGTTCCGTATTGGTGGATTTCTGTTATTCTCCCTCTAGGCTCCTCCCAATTATGACGTCACCCTCACAGATAACAGAGGAACCTTCCCTTAGGAGATCCTGTTGCTAGTATACCTTCTAACAAACGCTTACGGTCTGTTGATTGCTTTGTTGTTGTTTCTCTTGGCTACTAACTAATAACGAAGGGTATTGTATATTTGGTTAGACCTGTAAATACATTAATTACCCTGGGACTCCGTCACTGAGAGTTATACACAACAAAACAATTAGTAAGAGGGAAAACTATCTATCGTTAGACTAGCAGCCAACTATACAATCAGTGTGTTAGTGATAAGCACAAAACGATGATCTACATTACCTTACAGCAAGCCAATCGCCTGAGGTACTCACTTCTTTTTGAAGCGGTGTGATGACTAGGTTCCATTGTCGTTATCCAAAGTCTTGATCAAAGCTTCAGAACCCCTAAAATCTGATGAAAATTGCAAAAACTTATCTTCTTAGGTGGTCTGTATACTTAGTTGTCCCCAAGCTGTAAAATGTCAAGCCACAAGAGGCTGCCGTAACCTGAATGTTTTTGTTGTCTTTGATCTGACATCATTACAGAGATTAAAATCACAATGAGCGAGAGCAGAGAGGGTAAAAAAAAAAGTACTATATATACAAAGGCTAATGAAACCATCTTAAAATAATTCTCCCAGAAAAGTTTATTTTGAGAGTATCAACAGCCCTAGAGAGCAAATGCTGGAATGTTTTTATTAACACTAGAAGAGAGAGAGAGGAGCTCGCGCGGACGGCACTGCAGCGGAGCCTCCGCCTGGCGGGAGCACCGCCTCCCCGTCGAGTATGGGACCTTGGCCGCAGGCTCTGGGACCATCTGCAGCCTGAGACTACACTCTGGGAGTCCCACGGGTTTACAGACCCTGGACTACACAAAAGGAGTCCCATGGTAGTAGCTCTTGGATACACTTTGTTGTCGCTTTGTGGTACACTTACTTCATATACATACAAGGAAGTCTCACTTCCTATATTTTCTCTATTCATTATTCTAATCACAGGTTTACTTACAGATACAAAGAATTTTATACCTCTATATGGATACTAGGAGAATGAATTATCTAAAATCCACACAATTCCATGGTTTGTTTTCACTATGAAAATGACGAACAGCTGGTTTACGATATGATAAAACCTCAAAAAAATCAAATTCATACTATACTTGTTACCCCCAAAATTTCCTTTCTTTTCTATCAAATCATAAGAGAGAACGTTTCACTGTAAAAGAGAAACTTCGCAAAATAAATTTTCTCCGTGTAATTTAGCATTTTAACTTTAATTAAAAAAGATCCCGACATCCGAACTATACAATAGTCATAAGAGGAATCGAAACCAGACGGATGTTAAGAGCAAATTCTGTTTATCATCTTCAAGCTGGTCTCCGAAGAGGGTCACAGAGTCGCTTCAAGGATCCCCTCCCGACGTGCTTGTCATGGCCCATTGATGCATGCTCAGTAACTGTGAACAGCTACGATAACTCTGGACATTTAGTAGAGAAAATCAGTGAAATAACTGAGGTTTACATAATCAAGGATTCCTACAGGTGGACAGACTGGACCTCGACAGCCACGCCTTCACTGCGGTTGCTCGTAAATATTAAATTTCGATCCTATTTGTCTTTGAAAATGACCCAGTTCATAGAAATAATCGTTTATCGCTCTCCAGAGTCTGTACAGATTTACTTAAAAACTTTACCGAATGTAATTCCAGTAATTTTCCGTTGATTACTTATCCTCCTGATGGCTCATGTGTGTGTTTGAACGTGGGCTTGTCCTGGTCCTTTGGCATCAGTCTGATCAGCTGCAGAAACCGCGACATTCAGATATTTCCTTTAAATTAGTGGCTCATTGTGAACTTATTCGCAAACACTGGTGCATTCCAATCACGATTATTCACAAACACTTGTACATTTTGTATACTATTCACGAAACATTTAAGAATTATCCTTCCCTTCTTCGTAGGCTCAGCAACTTCTCGCTAGGTGATTTCTTCGAGATGCGTTTCAGCGGTGTTGTTGGAAGCTCAGACTACTGCCCTCTGAGAGTGTCTTATGCACAACTTTCCACTCAAGCGTATTCACCCCATTGTACGAAGCTAGAGGGGAGTGTTGATGGAAAATAGTCTTATCAACAGTTAACAAATATCTGTTAAGGTGAAATACTAAATGTTGCATAGGTTCTCTTTTTGCAGGCTTTGTCAGTTTCCATCAATACTCAGGAGAGCAACTGGAAAGAATATTTAGTCTCTCTTGTGTGCTTGTGCTGTTACGTCAAAGCTCATCTCATCAAGGACAGGCCGATGGTAAACGATACATGTAGTTTTCAACATTACCGGAAGTTTGTTTATGAGCAACGTGAAAACGCTTTGAAGCAATCTCGCCTTAGAGTCAGGGTTGAATTTGAATAATGAGAGGGAATTTCAGACGCCTGTTTTTTTTTGCGTCGTGTGTATATGAAGACTTCTACGAGAAAGTGATTGTAGGTGAGAGTGTCAACAGCAACGAATGCAACACATGATCAACAAGGCCACACAATGTCCATAACGGCTGTGTTTGGGAAGTACATTCTCGAGCCGGTGGAGGGAGTCTTTACTGTTACAGGTGCCCGCTGGTTGGCTGCCGACCTCAGCCAATCAGCGGGGCCCCTGCGACGTGATTGGTCCACATGGTCGAGAAATCCGTTTTCTGCACACGGTAAGTTACGCAACAAGAAAACATTGGAGGAGTAAAAAAAACCTATACTATACATAGATATTCAAAAGGCCTACGCCTATCATATTTTTCTTTTATAACGTATTATAACTGAAATAACAATGAGGAATAATCAACAGTTAAGTCAACTAGGAGGACGCAGAGCACCACCGTCATCTTTACGCTTGCACCAGGAAGCAAATCGTGTGCAGACAGACACTTCTCCTCCTGTGCTATTCCGAAGATTATAACACACACTTCTTTTTTTTTTTAAGATTACATCAGTATGAAATGGAATATGCACTTCAACATACTCGAAACGCGAAGTTCACAACCATACATTTCTTTTGCCCCGACTTCTTAAACCCAGTCACTGCGAGTCGGGGGAACTTGGGCTGTTCCTTGACCACGTATGTCTGCCGTTCTTCGCTGGTTTTGAGGAAGGGATGTTAAGGGTGAGGTGCTGGCGCCTGGGTCGGGGGAAAGGTTTTTCCTGAGATCGACTGTGCTCAGTGAGGCGGCGAGCTACGGCCTCAAGGAACACAGAGTTTTCACTAAGACTTCTGGTAAGGCAGGGCAGGAGACTGGCGTTCCTGCAGTTAGTGTTGAGCAGCGGCATGGAGCAAGCGTGGCACCGCATCCGGCCCCTGGTTTTATACCGCGCCCTCCGCATCCCCAGCGTCCTGCGGGTCGCCAGCCGCTGTGGCTTCGGGTCTCTGGCGAAGTCGAATTCTTCCACCTTCACTTCAGGAGGCTGAGGCTTGATGTCCCTGTAATGCGAGAGGGCGGTGGTGTCCATGTTCCACGAGTCTGACAGGGGGTCTTCGCTCATGGCCGAGTTTGCCGTCTGCATGGAGTCCGAGTCGTCCTCAATCGTCCGCCACATGAAGGCGCACTCCTCCTCGAAATGCCCGGGAGGGAGATCCTTGGGGATGGCGCCCTTGATCGCGTCGGGAATCTCGGCCTCAATCACATCCGGGAAGTTCTCCGGCAAGACCTCCGGCAGCATCTGGTTCAGGCTCACCTGTCGGGAGTACGGCCTCCAGGTGATGACCGGCTTCTTCCGCACCGCTAGCCTCGCCTTGAGGGACGCCGGGAGGCGGAACGAGGACTTGGTCTTCTGCTTGTTTTTCTCGTCTCGCCACGAGTCGTCCTCCTCCCCGATGCTCCCCATGTCCAACGTGACGGAGTCGCTGATGTAGATGGTCTTGTTCCAGTTGGAGATGGGCATGGGGATGCAGTCCATGTCGTCGCTCTCCCTGGCGGCGCCTTCCGTGGTGGGCGTGGAGGGCGTGGCGCAGCTCGCCTGGCTTACCTTCTCCGGATCCGCGGCAAGAAAACCTTGATGCGTCCCAACAGCCAGTAGAGCACTCCCAATACTGCAACAGAATCCCCAACATTAGTTCCAACACCTACCTTAAGGTCACGTCGGGTTCAAGTGCCTCGTATTGCTATGCCTGAACAAAAGCTTCTCTTGCTGCATGACAAACGTCCTTTGTACTTGAAGAGGTGCCTTTAAAATGATCGACCTGGGATTGTGTCATATGTGTAACATGTTCTTGAGAGGATCCTTATACTAAAAAAGAAAATCAATAGTACTCGTTAAAAAAAATTTGGTTCTGAAATCAAAATTGAACCAAAAAAGATGGATTTCCAAAAAGTTGTACGCGCTTTATACCCGTTTTCTTCAGCAGTTTACAAGCTAAACTGGACTGACAGATCTTAATCAGGCCTAAACACCAAACAACCAGCAATCCTGGATTCACAACGAAGCACCTGCGTTGAGCCTCTGGGATTATCATCCTCCTTTTCCTTCTCCTAACTTTCTCTTCCTCATCGCACTTCCAAAGAATCCTCCAACAAACTCCCTCCCAAATTCTACAACTCACAGACCCTCTCTCTCCAATGGACAAACGAGATGTTTACGTGGCTTTTATCTCCAGCCTCCAGCTCCTCTGAAGTCGGTAAACTGAATCACTCAGGCCACATTATCACAAAAAATAAGGATCTTCCTTTTGGCGCACATTGATTTGGTTGATTGCAAAGAAGAAAAAAAAAATACCATCTGCCTCATCCAATCATCGCAGTAATCAAGTCAATGAAAAAGTTGAACTACCAAGAGCAGCAATCTGTCTGTCTTCTTTCTAATCTAAACAACACTGCATCAGCATTTACCTCCAAGTAAGCCTGTAATGTACCGTAACTATAAGTGTCCCAACTGATTTATTTTTCTTATCTGTACTACTGAGTTGGCTTTCTTTTTCGCCATCTTAAAGAATAAAGCAAGGACAGTCTTTAACAAGAAATGCAAAACATTACATGATTTTTATTTCGTATTCAATTACTTCCCTTCTATTGCTCTGTGAGTTTGTTTTATCTCGTGAAATACCCATTTCCTCATCATAACTATATTTTCGTCTCAGTTTTGTGCATTCCTCCTTGTAATCAATTCGCACAAACTTTGCAAACGGTACACTCATTGTGCTGACGTAGATTCTCGTTTTGTCATTCGCTTTCTGCAGCAGAGGAATAGTTTCAACAGCTCATGAGGAAAAGTTGCAACCAGCATCATGAGTAAAGGCTGCTACCTAAATCAATCCACATTTTTATAAACACAATCAGCTGTCACAGAGTCTTGGCGTAACATGATTCTCTACGTGTCTACAAATGTTTCTACAGGTACATCACGATACGGCTCAGAAAATACCAAGAAACTTGAGCAACTTCTTTAACACTAGGCATGGCAATGGGTCTTATGCCCAATCCTACCATCCAACAACTACAACTACAAGAATTAAGAGAGAAAGTAGGTGACCAAAAAAAGATAAAAATACAAGAAATGTCTACAACTACTAATTACATTATGGATGAATTTCTATGCTTACTTCCTAATTCTTTCACTAAAAAATGCAGTACATGCAGTTCAGTTTACAAATATATGATGGTTATGCATTTCAAAATTTCATAAAAAAGGAAAAAATTGTAGATACAGCATAGATAATATATACAGTGGCCTAGTACTACGTGTGGACTATGAGATGCAGCACTAATAACAACAAGAATACTGGATATGTAATCCCTATGACTTTAATTTTGCTAGATACATGATCCTTATTTGAATTTTGCCTCCTCTCATTCCTAATGTTGATACATTATCATCCATGATTTAAAGACTATCAGAACTGGGAGATCTGCAGTTGCTGGGAGCATTTTTACAGTGGGTTCAAAAGGTAGGGAGGTAGGGGACGTCAGGGGGCGACACTGTTATTTACTTTATCATAACACATATACTGAAGAGCAGAAATTATTCTAGGGGAGCCAGCGAGGGGAGAGGGGGGGAAATGTGACTGCCCGTATCATGGGGCACAGGCGTGGAAGTGGAAGATTCAGCTGGAGAGAAGATACAGAAGAGAAAGAGAATTTGGTATATAAGTTCAGAGAGCAACATAGTCTAGGGAGGAGAAATATAGTTGGTTTACGGGTTCATAATATGGGGAGAAGAGGAGGAGAGACATCACTAGGAGACGGGAGACATCACTATATGGCAGTTGGTATGTGTGGGGGAGGGGGAAGACATCATTATAGCAGGTATGTGGAGGGAGGGGAGACATCACTGCACCATAGCAGGTCAGCACCATGGCTGCCTTGTGGGGTTGGGAGACGTCGGGCACCGGGAAAACGTCGGGGAGATGGAGAGGGAGGGCGGAGGGAAGGGAGATACCACTGGTTTCTGTATGGTTTACTCGTCAATCTCGGGTAGCAGGACCCCATCTCTTACCCCTTACTACCTGCGGTGCCAATACGTCTGCTGGAGGACCTGGAGAGCGGCGCGGACCTGGAGGTCTCCTTGCGACTACCCCTCGGGGAGGGACTTCTGCCCGCCAAAATCAAGGCTTCATCAGGTACGCTCAGGCTCCGCAGTTCCTTGCTGGCTGGAAAAAAAAGAGAGACGGGAGACTCAACAACTCTCGTATGCCTCGGAGGCGTCGGGGGGTGAGGAGGGCGTTGTGGATTTTCTTAACGACATGGACTGGATGGACTCTCGCTACTTGGGAGAAGGATCTAAGCTCCATTACTATACTCGGCAGAGAACCTGAGACGCCTATCGCGTGGGTGAGAAACAACAGAGACCTCATTAAGGAACATGAGGATCTCACTGTAAGGAACATTAGTACGTCACTGTAAGTAACATGAGGACCTTACTACAGGAGCAACCTTTTTTGTTGCTTATTTCTCTTGGATCTGTCAGAAAGACTGAGGCGAGGTTTTGTGTTGGATACAAGAGTTAAGTAGGGCGAGTCGTGTCATGTTCATCGGCTGAGTAATGCTTCTGCGAGGATGGTTTTGAAAAATCATTTACCAAGCGGTGGAAGTAACTGGGCGTAGAGAAGTACCTATCAGATAATCCTGTGTTTTAACTGCATGGCATAAGGCTGTAGGTAAAACTAACAAGAGAAACGGTGAAGAATGAATCTACTGTTTTGGTAAATTTTTCAAATGAACTTAGTGAGTATGAAAGGACCTTGATTATAACAAATTGTTCAGTTAGAACAATGGGACCTGGTGTAGAATCAGCGTTACAGTCATCACTATCATTATCATCATCACTATCACTATAATCATCATCACTATCATTATTATCATCACTATCATTACTACTATTGTTATTATCATCATTATCAATAGTAGTAGTAGAAGTAGTAGTAGTATCTGTATCATCATTATTCTTATCATTATAATTATCGCTATTATTATCTCCCTTATTGTTATTTCTATGATTATTCCCAGTGCTGGGATCCTCCCGCCCCATAAGAAGAATCTTACTCATATATCATTCCTTTTCACATTATCATTTTTCGATTATCTGTCTGGAAACTTGCTCTGGAACCGCATCGTCAATGACTTTGAAACTCTACTGGAATGACGAAGCAAGAGTGAAGACTGTGTACAATATATGATCACCTCCTTCGTCAGCATCCTCGAGCAGTATCTTCAAGGAAAATGGGGCAAATCTTTGACTACTGTAAAGTGTGCATAAATGTGAGGTTGCCCCGAAATTCTGACCGTTAATCAAAACACATATTTCCCTCTCTGGGACTCCAAAAGCCAAGCCTATGTCAGTGTTAATTGGTATCGAGATTAATATAATTTCTAGTAATCACAGCCTCACATATAAACTCCTTCCTGTCATATACCCCGGCCACTTTTCCTTCCAAACTATCGTAATCAGACGAGAGAAAAAAAGAAAAAGAGTATACATCTTTAGTCACTGGCTCTTGCCGTTCCCAAGTTACTACAGAATCATGACTTTGAGTAAAATGAATATTTTAATCTACCAACTAAAGGTGGTCCATATCTGAATGTCTCCTGATTCTAGAGGACCTCAGAAAACTGTATGTAGACTGACAATGTTCCTGCATCTAAGAAAGCTTCTGAAGATAGTCCTTTAATATGGGATTAGAACATTTTCAAAATCTATGACTAACCAAAAAATTCTAATTCTTTGGAAGAGAAAATATATTCTTTAAAGAGGGGGAAGACTTCTTGTAAGTTATATGACACACAGTGGAAAATGTACCTTCATGACTGACACAGAAGTATGTGGCAAGTATGCCGTCAGTTTTTTGGGTATATTAGATCAAACTCACTGTCATCCACAAGATAACCAAACTCACTGTCAAAGATAACAAGGTTGAACTAAATATAACCAAGCACGGAAAGCTAACTAAAGTGGAGGCGCTGAAGAGAACTCATGCAACCAGCGAAGAGGACCTCTTGTGAGACTACCACATGTGTGTGTGTGTTTTAAACACCACTCCCACTCAGGCTCGGGGGACAAGATGTCACGAAGGGAGGATTCTTTTGGGAGAGGAGATAGATAGAGAGAGAGATAGAGAAAGAGACGGAAACAGAGAGAAAAAAGAGAGAGAGAGGGTGAGAGAACTCCTTCAGGAGGCTGGTTCTTCAAATGCACTTGGATATGACAGAGCTGCGGCGAGAGACGATGGCTGATGCTAAAAAAGAAAAAAGAAAAAAACCGATGATTGGCAGCTTGTAATTCTTTGGAAAGGGGAAGAACTATATCCGGGTGAAGGAGATATGGTATATTTTCCAAAGGAACTTCAGATAATAATCTATGACGATTGGCTGGTCGGTAGGCCGGGCGTTGGCAGGTTCTGACTAGGATGTAGAAAAAGGTGTGGGTCTTGAGGATGAGAAATGGTCAGCACACAAGCCTCTAGGAACTGTAAATGACGGGCATTTGGTTAATATGGATGTCACACGTATGTCTGGATTCATGAAGTTTTATATGGTGTGGTCTGAAGGTTCAAGGTAGGCTACATGCCAACAGATAATTGAAGTTAGATGACTGAGAGTACAGTGAACCAGATGTGTTCAGACGTGAGTTGACTGAGGTTAAAGAGGGTCTAGGCTTTAGGCTCTACTGTTACAGAAGCAATAAAGCAGATGCCATGAGCAGTGAGCAGGTAAAATTGAGAGAGGGAGGCAACAGGTACACCGCCGAGGTGGAAACTGGCCAGACGGTTAAACATAAGACACGAGACGACCAACTGATGTGTAGGTGGTTAAAAGAGACAGTAAACCAGATGGCTGAAGGAACGACGGATCAGATGGCTCAGGCAGAACACCAGACGGCTAGCTAATACAGCAGTAGACCAGATAGCTAAAGAAGAAAATAAGCCAGATGGTTGAAAAAACAAAACAGTGGGCCAGATGGCTCACGAAGCATTAGGCCAGATGTCGAAAACAGTAAGCCAGATGGATGAAGAGGCAGTCAGTCACATGGCTATGAAGCAGTCGTGCAGATGGCTAAAGAAGCGTAGAGGCTTAGATGGCTCAAGAGGAAGGCCACATGGCTGATAAGACATCGGACCAGATGGATCAGAAAGCAGTGGGCCAGACATTTGAAGAAGGAGAGTCAGACGACGATTACAAGTCATGAAAGAGATTGGTGAAGAGATGGCTGGAGTGCTCCTTTGGCACTTGATGTGAATCCAGCACAAGTGAAGGAACTGATGAGCCAGGTGGGCAAACAAACAGGTGGTCAGATGGTCTGAGAGGCTATGAGCCAGATGGACGAAGACGCCGATTAGAGGAAGGAGCAGCTGGCAAGATGGCGCGTCCTAGGGAAGCCACGGTACTGTGGACCAGATGGCGCAGCAAGAAGAAGCGAAGCCGTAGACCAGACTGTTGCGTGTCCAAGGGTTAAAGACGGAGCTGTCGCACGTACGGCTAAAACTTGGAAGTGCGCAAGGGTGATGCGAGGGCATAGAGCCGCTAAAGATTTGGGGAGGAGGGGGTAGGGGGGACACGAGATGGTTAAAACAGTGCAAAAATGAAATTTAGAATGACTGGATGGCCAGAATTACGGACAGGATAGTGGGTACTTGGAAAAGTACTGGGGAGCGGAGAAGAGTCTAAAGGAGGTCGCTAATGACTAAAAATATTAATACGCGTGGGGGGAATGCGCACGTTCTACTGCATTTTTTCTAGCGAATTATTTATAGAAGACCCCTTTAAGAATCAGTTTCGTCCCCAGAAGGTAACAGGTGCTAAAAAGCACTAGTACTTGAAACTTGAGCTATACATATACATATTTGTCCACAAAGAACTTTGGTGGCGTAAAGAATTCTTGTTCATTTTACTATGTATAACAGACGAGTAACAAGGATTGACTTAGCTCAAATCTGACCGAGACACGCACGTTTACGTATGCTGTTAAGACTGAAAGCTAATTCTCAAAGTCTGAGGATCATGAACTATGATACAAGCAGAGGTCTGTTCTCTAAAGGAGCCTTCGCACTGGGATTAAAATATCTACTATGTAGCCAGTAAGAAGGTGAGGGATAGGAAGGATCGGCTGTGACGATGTCAACAAAATCTCTTCCTTCACATCTCGCGCGAGCCTGTTGTTTTCGTTTCTGCAACAATGAATTTGCATCTCAATCTGAAAATCGCTTGAGGTGGGGAGGGAGGTTGAAGATATTCAGATCTCTGAGTAATATATGTAAATACTGCTGCTACAGACAAGCTGCTGGAGGGACGGAAGTTTTTTGTGAAGTCCCCCCAGCGGAAGCGTGGAGAAGGTTGCTGCACTAGAGCTGAGCGAGGCTACCTTCCAGGAAGCTGCGTTTGTTGAGGGCTCGGTGAATGGCCAGCAACTCACCCTGGCCAATCTCTATGTCCGGGTAAGTGCCGCCACCGCCGCCACCACCTGCAGATACACGCATGGAACTAGTTAGAGGATCGGGATGGTGGTGGTGGTGTTGACGACGGCTGCCGGTCCACGTGCAGACGCCTAGCTTCGCTCTCAGACGGTACCACCAACCTGTTTTGTATTGAGTTAGGCTTTAACAAACAATTTCTCTCTCCTTTTATGATAACAAAAGCTGTTTCTTTCTACAGTCAAACGATGCACATTACTATCTAGCTGTGGACATGTGGTTAGACCATACTTTACATGATCTTCATACAAATGCTCTCTGTACACCCTGGAAAAACACAAGTACGCACAAGTAGGACAGACACACGTTAACTGTTCACTTTAATGTGTTCAGTGTACCCACAGTGAACCCCTGTAGAGATGTGACCCTCATGCACATAAATGTGAGACATGTTCAGAATCTCTGTGTTGTGTACCATGTAATTTCCTTGGAAAGCTGTGTTCCATAAGTCATTTAGTGTTGACATTTATTATTTACAGATGGAAGTCGATATGGGCTTGTATGTAGGTTGCCTCTTTGTATACTATATGAGTAAAAATAGCCATGACTGGGACGTATATAGCCTAGTTGAGGGTACTTGGACGTGAGTCAGACTTTCAAAGCCATGTTTGAGAGCATCTGCCTCAGTCTTTTGTATCATAAGTAAACTAACATGAATTTCTCTTCTTAGTTTCCAATACTGCCATCAGATCTTGACACATGGCACTGCATGTATTGTCAGTTTGGACGACAAGCGCTTCGCAAGACTTGTAAAAGCTATTCATGATCGTAATGCCTGTGAGAATATGTGGTTTTCGAAATTTCTTGGAATTTAAGAGAAAGAAATCAGGTTTTTACTTCAGAAAACGTAAGATTTCATTAAATTTTTCAAAGAAATGTGTTTTAAAAAATTGTTTCTTTTCGTTTCTCTTTCCTTAGGAAAATTAAAGCTTTGCTTAAGTTATCACAGCTGTTTCAATGAATCCTTTGAGGATTTCCTATAACGCTAAGGGCTCAGATAGCCTGCCAACCTACCGTAAAGCTTTTCGACTTCCCTCTGGGTAAATAACGTAAGAGTCCCGAATTTGCAACGTGTGGTGTGGCCTCTGTGTAGGGAGTACCTGCTACTGTCTTCACCATTCAGTAAGCGTGGTATTCTTTGGGAGAAAAAGCGACCCAGAATTTACGTGTGAGAAAAGTGTGTACTTGTTTTGCCGAAGGCTGTGTTCTGTGTTGTGTTTTCATGCTTTAAGAACTATTTCACTTATTTCATAAAGTCACTTACCTCTCAGAGACTTCAAAGCAAGCAACGGCCTCACTACAGCAGATCAGTCCATCCCTACATAACGGGGTGGACCCAAGCAGAATCTTATCCATGAAAGGACGTGTCCTCACCTATCAACAAAGGCCTCCAGCCCTCCTCTTCAGTAACTGAGAAAGACTAGTTAGAACTCTTGGGACTACTGCCAGGGGGAGGAATTCCTCAACGTACGACGAACTCTCTAGCTTTAACTTTAGAACCCTTTTTTGGGGAAAGTGATGGACATAATCACTACTTTTTCTAGACTAACTGTATGTACCAAAGGTGATTCAGCCACCTGCCATGCATGATTATGATATATACAAAGCCCTCATCACAGGCTCTGCAATTAAAGAAACACCAGTGCCATCTTAGAGAACTTCCTCATGGGGAATGACAACAAATCGTCACAACATTAGTAATGTAAACAAAGGAATTCGAATGTGTGACTAGCCCACCACATACTTTTTCATCTTCAGCACTGCCTGAGTGAAGTGGCCCTGAGGTTTCAAGATCATCGACGGACAGCGGCTGCAAGAGCTTCGGAGACTGTCACATGGTCGCCTTTTTCAAAGATTCATGATAGGGAAAGTGAAATATACTGTGTAAAACATTTCAACTTAACATCGAAATAGTTATTGAAGGAAAGACAAGTTTCCATGCATTTACAAATGAAAAACTACAGCCCATTTCTTTCCCTCTTGCATGACACGCAAAACCCAATTCAAATCTTGATGTATCCTTCAGCGTTGCACAAGCTCTTCCATTTAGCCGTCTCCTCTTCTAGCTGGAGATCCTATCAGCCAAACCTGACGTCAGACTCGCGAAGCTTGGCCCCTAGTGACTTCATTTGGGAAACCAACCTCTCAAAACAGAAAAATAAGTCTCTTGTCAACTCAAACCTTGGTTTTTTTTTTTCTGTTATGTTGAAATAGTTTCTCCCAAGGGATGCCCACATGAGAAAGGAACCATGTAGAAAGGGGAAGCCATATTCTAAATCAACTCAGTACAAAGTCTTTTTTCTGGGCTCTCCAAGACTCAAGCTGACGTAAAACGGTACTGAGGCAAATCCAGGAAGACTGAAGGCCACTTATGCTTCATTTCCCAAATACAAGAGATAACTTTATAGATCCTGTGGTCCTTTTGGCTCTTCAGGGACCTTTAGACAGACGGAAGACCGTAAACAGTAGCGTCAGAAACATTTAGGAGGCTAAATGTCAAACGTTATCGACCATTAAAGATTCCTCAGCTGGCTAGGAAAGCTTCGTCGATTTATTAACATATTCCAAACGAGAGATTCATTCACAAACACACGAGCATATTTTCCGTGTATGAAAAAATCAAAGAAAACAGTTGAGGTGTCACATTCAGAACCGTGGAATGACATCACGGTAACTCTTCATCACTTGTGGAGACCTCTGGAAATGGAAAGTAAAGACTCTCAGGGTCTCATCACTGGGAAACATTTTACACTAAAATGTGAACCAAAGACTTAGTTTCCAAGACCAAGACAAACCAACGGAAGTCGAGCACAGTTACTGGTACATCGTGTTGGTTAACAGAGCAAGTAGTGACGGTAGGCGTGATGGCCTGGCATTTGACCTCACTACCCTCATGTCTGGCCCTGGGGGGGTCACTGAGGATATGCAGAAATTGGTGCGATTTTCAAGGACACACCAAAGTTCTGGCTTGTTCTACAGGAGGCGGTTTGCGAACAGAGTTTGATCAAGCTCACTGGCTTTTGAGGCAGGTGTGGTCCCACTACTCTCCCAGATGTGGAATTCGGGTCAGCCGTTGGGAATCACTTTTACAATACTGAGAAGTCAAAACGAAACAGCAGTTTTTCAGCTTTGTCTGAACTAAGTTTCATTTCGAAGGTTCTCCTAAGAAAGTCAATACATCTGCATATGTTTAAGAAGTCTATACTTCTAGGTCTGCCGTCTACTAAACACTCTCAAGACTATTTTGAAACAGGAGGAACACTTCAACATGCCTCCAAGAACCACCGTCATCTATCTCCAAGGATGCTAGAAGTGAAGGAGTCTCTACCACTATTTCAGAAAACAGAAATTTTGAAGGACTTTCACAAGAAAGAAAAAGTAACTTCACAGGCCTCCAAAAACCTGGAAGTCACATGTCTGCAAGGCCCTCCAAAACGGCCCATCACGAGATCCTAAAAAGTTAACCTTCCCCCCCTCCCAGTCCTCCAAAAAAAAAAAAAACTATCGTCACCTACCTCTAAAGATACGAAGTACCTCTACATGCTTCCAAGACCCTCCGTTACCTACCTCAAAGGAGAAGGGAAGTGCCTCCAAGAGGAGGGTGGGTTGGGTTCTAAGAACGGCATCACCTACCTCCAAGGTTGTTGATGGAGGACATGACGGAGGCGTGTTGAGACGTGAGGTTGCTGGAGGGGACACGGTCTTCCTCCTCCCCTTCCTCCTGGATGTCGGGCAGGATCAGGTTCTGTTTATCTTCGGGGATTCTGCCAGGGTGAGACAGCACCGGGGTGAGGGATGCCACCAGCCGGGAGAGAGAGAGACAGGGAGAGAGAGAAAATGAAAGAGAGAGAGAGAAAATGCAGAGGAAGTTGATGGAAAGAGTTGAAGAATGGGGAAAAGGAGAGGTTATAAGTAAGGAAGGAGTGTGGATGGGACAGAGGAAGATATAGAGAGGGAATCAGGAAGAGCAAAAGGAAATAAGGAATGGAGAATGAGAAGGGAGAGTTAAGATAAACGTGACCGAGGCAAAGTAAATCTAAATGGCCAAAGAGGGATTGTTAAGGACGCCGGGACGCCATATGGAAGGATAGCGAAGGAGGAGACGTCGTGTGGGAGGACGGGCGTAAGTGGAGACAGATGCAGGAGTAAATGAAAGAATAAAAAGAGCAGATAGCTTTAACGTGGTGATACTGCTTGAGGAGGGCAAGTCAGGAAGGCCGTACAAGAGGGAACGAATGAAAGAAGCTTTTTGGGACAATGATACCGAGACTGTGACGTTTAATGGGATTAGATAGCCAAAGCTAAATGTAAACAGAAGGGTATGAACACTGAAGGAAGAAAATGAGAAAAGAACAGCTGCTTGCGAAAAGAATGAGTGGAAACTATGAAATGAGTACAGAAAACGTGATGATGTGTGCCTGTTAACGTCATATGTTTAGGGGGGGACTAAGTGAGGGGCGGATGATTGATAGATAAATCACTACAAGACTGAGAGACTAGCTAAACTAGGCAAAAACATGAACAAATAAACACGATGTTCGGAACGGAAAAAAAAAAAAAACAAGGTTGCGACACGAAAGCTAAGGATCAGCACAAGAGACTGGTATGACAGGACTGGAAACGACAGTCAGCAGAAGGTCGTATAAGATGAAGTTGGGGGGAGGGGAAGAGAGGCGGGATATGAGCCAAGGGGTTCAACCATAAAACACAAATGCGAGGTTAGAGCAGAAAGATCATCAGGCAAAGAAGAAAGATAAAAAAAACAGGGAAAGAGGATAATGCAAGGAGAAAAAAAAAAAGAAGGAAGGGGTGGCATAAAGAAAATAGGGACTGAAGATCAAAATTGGAGAGGGTGTGGTCAAGCCAGATGTTAAAATCATTATTCGCACCAGTAGAGTGAGACTGGTCATGAGTTCCTTTGTTACTCAACTACTGGAGAGGATCTTAGAGGCGCAAGGTACAACCAGGCTGAAGACTCTGGTCCACATGGCATCAGCAAATGGAGAAGACCCCCTCCCTCTCACACACACAGAGGCCTTGGCTGCGGGAAAGATTCATCTCTGGTGCAGAGGATCTACCCCATTCGTCCGAAGCTTGATAAGGGATGTCGAGACTTCAGCTGGTGCTTACAAGCAGCAAAAGTATAGAGACTAATAATCTACGCATCTATGAACTAAATGCACTCGCGAAATTGAACCCACTTACACCATATTGGCCACTGATCCTCTATACGTCCTCTTTTTGAATTCGGCCGAGGCTTCTGTGTAAGGTAAGACAGGACTCTCGTCATCGTAGAAGATATCCTTGACCAAGGGCGGCGTCCTGAGAAGCAAGGTGTCCACGATGAGATACGACACCTGTAAAAGAGAGAGAGAGAGAGAGAGAGGCAAACAAGATGTAAACATTTGCAGACGTTCTACTCCACTTGAACAGCTGTTTACATGGAGCTGAGTCCTGCCAGATCTACCGTTCGCTGTTTACACAGAGTCTAACCATGTAAATTTAACCCCTCCCCCCCCCCGTCCTTATATTTACTCTGTAAATGTCTTCCAGCGCCCACCCATACATTAATGAAAAATATTAATATTTTATACATTTGAAGCTACAAGGCCAAACATACATCCTGGGGCCCCTTGCATGGGGCTTCTCGTCAGGCAGGACCACAGGTCGAGAAGCACAGTGGTACTCTTCGTCTGCTTGTCTGTTTGTTTGAAGTGAGTGTAGGATAAGTGAGTAGGTGCTCAGTGCCTTCAGTGAGGATCTTACAAAACTTGGGCACGAGGGCTCTTGTAGTATGCTGAATCTGTGTTTGTAATGTTGGAAAGATGGGGATTGATGTCCAGAAAGCAGAGGAGAAAGTGTAACTCGTACGTTCCTGGGGAATGTGGTTTTCGATGAGTTTATATCTGGAGTTAAGGACTGGGTAGGAGGAGGCGGTGTTTAGTGCTTGAAGAGTTGTTGCAATAAGATTATGTATTGTTAATACTGTATCTGTTGAAGTAGGGGAAATCTGCAAGTACAGTTTGTTGAGGTTAGAAGCAAGATGAGCGTTCTGTTACCGCTTGGGAGCTGATGGTAGGTTGATAAAGTGACCTGAGTGAGAGAGGGTGCCGAGCAAGTGTAGGTTGGATTGTATTGGAAGATCTTTGGTTTCGTTGGTGCTGAATGTTTGTGGTTACAGAGAAATTAGCAATAGTTCCAATTCGCCTGTTTTTGTGTGGTTTGTGGCTTTCCCATGTTTGTTTGTGAGAGGGTAGTTGACAGGGCGGGACAGCTGTAGCCCCTTAGGAATGAAGAGATAACCTGTCTGTTAGCGTTCCCTAAGTCCTGAAGCCTGGGACATGCCATCAAAGCTTTCCTCCCTAGCTTTTCTACACAGGCTCGTAATCGTAATCTCCCCATCGTATCCTTGGCAGCACATCCTCCCCCAACAACTCACCTTCATGTGTCTGTCAATGATCCAGTTGAGCTCAAAGTCTTCGTCGTCGTCACCAAAGGGATTGATCAGCTGTTCAGCAACCTGCGGAGACCAACAGCTGTGGTATTATCCCAAGGGCGGCATGGCGGAAATATTCCCTAATTCAAGAGATCTCTTGCGATCGAAGCATTAGTCTGTACAAAGTATCTGTAAAATCTTTAAATATTCTCCAACGTAATTATGTCTTCAATATATTGTAAATACCTAACCAGCGGGTCAGATTCTCTTTAGGTCCCCATGCCACAACTGGACACATGTTCAGTATCTTTAATACTTGAGGAAAAGGAAAGAAATATAAAGCTGGATATCATTAGGAATCTGATAAGGATGACAAAAGATTTTCTCCGCTTTTTATACAGATTTCTGATAGCTTCAAGTTTTAGCTACATTATATATATATATATTTTTTTTTCATATATGTTCGCCCTGACTGTGCATATGTTACTAGACCACCAGGAAATGAAATTTACAGCCATTACATTTAACGAAGAATGAGGTGCTCTAACATGATCCAACTTTTCGTAACTAAAGAGGATTTTCTAATATTTCTACAATACCCGTAAATACTCTTAAAGTCTTGGACACAGCTCCACCAACCATAAATACGATTTTAATTTCTTTTCTTCAGAAAAAAAAAAAAATACCGGTCAGTTTAGTAATCTCGTGGAAAGAGAGCGAGAGAGTGGAAGTGCTTCAACCAATCCAGCAACTCGGGACAAAGGATACCTCGACCAGTTTGTCTGCGTTCTCTCCCTTACCTTCAACAGACCCATGTAGAAGAAGAACTGAAGGAGGGTGAAGAATGGGATGAAGAGGTCTAGTTTGCCCTTGTGGGGATGAGGAGACTTCTCGACGAACTGACGGCCAACAATGGCGGCCAGGAAGAAGGCGTACGTGGCTATTGTCACCACCTGCAACAAGGAGACGACTGAAGCAGTACTGGAACGCGCGGGGGAAAAAAAAAAAGAAAATAATATTTTCTTTTTTCTTTTAAGAAATTTGAAAAAAAAAAAAAAGCTGTTCTTCCTCTTTTTTTTTGTTTCAGTCTTGAGGCTATACTTTGCAAAAGTGCATGGTAGGCTGTATGTATTAAAAAGGCAGTCAAAAGCAAGGAAGATTACTACTACTAAAGAGAAAACACAAATCCGAAGAAAAATTGTACGTTTTCTTCACTTTTAAACGCCAGAGAGAGAAAGATACTTTCTAAAAGACTGTATTGTCGTCTAAGAAAAACGCGGCTCTTAAGTCAGCTGGAGCCCAACAGGTAAGGAAATATATAACTACAGACAAAGAAAATTAAAACAAGTCTACTGTACTGAACAGGGATCACAAAGGGGAAAGCAAAGTTTTCTTCGGAAATATTAAAAAAAAAAGGCTGTGTTCCAAAAGCAAGTATAGAGAAGTATTTCTGATCATCTCCTTCTGTAATGACGAGACATCAGGCGTTTCTATCTTGTATCTCGTGAATTCTTGCCCCAAAAAATTGACGTGTTACCGATTCAAATAAGATTTTCAGATTTAATTTTCGGGCTTCAAAATTTTTTGATGACAAAAGTAATGGTTTCAGTATATCACAACAGAGACAGTAAAAAAAAAAAAAAAAAAAAAAAAAAA